>JAFVLL020022735.1:0-17642 GCA_021397915.2 Tor tambroides
GGATTGTGAATCCTAGGGTACATGGTTTTTATTGCAACTACAAGTAAAAAAGGGGGCCAAATGGTGACGTATCATAAAAATGCAACATAAGAAAGGGGAATTTCTTAAGATATTAATGTAAGGAAAGTTCTGAAGGTGCATTGGTTTGAAAAAAAATGAGCATTTTATAGTTGGCCCATCATTTCATTACCTTGTCAAACTAAAACGCAAACTCTCAAGAGCAATTTTAGCAACCTTTTGGTAACTGGAACCATGTGAGATTAGCAAGTTTTAATTCAGAAGCTTGTAGATGATACATTAGGCAGTATGTGTATGCTGTTCGTAGATAATGCTGTTAATAATGCCACAAAATAGCTTGCAGTTGTGAACGGGATAATCAAGCTTGCACCTGAGTATGCTTCACCCCATCAGCTGTCCATTAAATGGTGCGTGTCCTTCAGAAAAGGGATTTTGACATGTCCAGTCCATATTTTTCAAAGAATGGTGATGGGGGGGAGGCACAGCGCCAGAGATCGTCAGAGGTAATGATGCTCTTTGCTTTTCCATTAGGTTCGCTACGGATGGGTGCACAGTGCTCATTTATTGCGAGCAGGCAAAGATACACCAACACACACACATAAGCTTTCCTTCCCACCCTCGTACTCCTGCTAGAAGGGTAATGGGGGCTTGCACCCAATCATCATGATGCTGTGCGTCAGTGTGTCGTGCCTGCAGGAAGTGCAGTCGGTCCTGTTCTAGGGCAAACAGGACGCAGTAACACGCTGTTCACACTTTTGTCGAAAAGTAGAACCAAGGTGACAGAAATCTCAGCGGTGGCTTCGGACTCCCCCGCTGGGCAACAATTACACCTTTGGTCTGCGTCTCAATTCGGTCAAACCATCCACAGATTTTCTGATTGCTAAGCTGTTTTCACTTACAGTCAAGCCATTGAATGTTTTTTCAAAGAGTCAGTGGAAGACAGCAATGTATGATATAATGTACCGCATTTGACTCAAGCTAATACTAAGTGTCATTGTCTGTGCTGTTTCCGTTGTAACGATGGTCAAGGGCTCCTATTGTCTCCAGAGAGACGCCACAGCAAGACATTTTCTGCCTTTCATTTCTGTCTCACATATAAGCACACATACTGCTCTTTGTGTTTGATGCGCATGTACAGAATGCTTTAGAAATGAACACAATGGTTGAAAGTGACAATGAAAGAGAGCAACAAGACCATTTTTTAAACAAAGTGCCAATGGATCATGTCTTGCTTTATTGTGCATGTACTGTCAAGTCAAGTCACCTTTATTTATACAGTGCTTTTGTTTTACTGTAAGCTTGCTATAGTTATTGGGGTCCAAAAATCTGAGACCACTGGTGAAAATTATGCTATTTTGCATTATTTTCTAAATTAATATATTTTTTCGTTTTAAATTACATCAAATTATATCAACAAATTATTATATAGCATAACAATTTAAGTGTAATTTAGAAATAGTGCAGAATAAATATTCCTTCTCAGGTTTTTTGTTTTCTGATGTTTCTTTGTTTTAAATGTCTTATATTTTTATTTTCAATGACAAAAAATCTCAGATTTCCATTATGGTCTCAGACTTTTGGACTGCACTGTAAACAGTAGACTATGTTCACACTGAAGTTGAATGTGGCCCAAATCTAATTATCATCATGTGACATATATGGGTTTTTATAAATATAGCCATTATATAACTATCACATTGATTCATACATTTTCAACTCCTCTCTTGCGTATTTTTGTATGTGAATAGGATTTTAATTTATTTTTTTCCCCAAGCGATTTTGTTGTAAACAGATTGGGATTGTGCTTCTTGTGATTTTTAATCAAAAACACATAATTTTTATTTATCTTGTAAGTTATTTTTATCGACCTTTGCAGTGAATAATAAAATAATTAATTTCATTATACAAAGTAATATACAGCAGAGTGCAAAAATATTTTTAAATATATTTTGATGATAGAAATCAAAACTCTTCTAACGTCCTATTAAAGCAAAATATGATATATTCATTTACATTATAAAATGATGATGTTACAATGAACGTGCCAGGTTTTCCAGTGTTTTTCACAGGAGTCACCTATTCAGTCCAGGTCACATGCAAAAATTCATGTGACAACTGCACAAAAATTAAGAATTGGGTTTGGTTTGTTGTGTGAACGTAGCCCCAGGAGTGTGTTTATATCAGCACATGTATATTATTTTTGAGAGACAACAATGGAGAAATACTATTGACTGAGAAATCTGCTGCTAAAAACTCTTCATCATGACACAGCGAATGTTGACTACATTGAATGTTGCTTTGTGTTAAATTTGTCATTTTGAATTTTCTATTTTGGCTTGACAAAACAAGGGCTTCATTTAGTGAATTTATAAACTGATGTGTGGCCAGTAATGATGTGAAAATATCAAATCCAATTAAAGCACATGCCTGTACAGTACAGCAGAACATGTATGTTTGTTTGACTCTGGAAAACACAAGTGTAACACTCTGTTCTCTAATTTCTGCCCATTCTGAGCTAATGCTCACATCAATGACTTTTTGTACAACTGGCTCCTCTATTTCACATCATTCCCTCTTTGTTGTGAGTTCGTGATCTGACTGCAAACGCCTCTTCATAATGGGGGTGTGTGGTACGAGGTGTCTTGGTTGGCTGCGTCGGCCAGCAGTCAGGCCTGTCCAAATGAGAATCTGCATACTCCTCCGTGAGTGAATCCAAGCATCAAATAAGCTCCATTTACACAGCTGACTGCCCATCACACAGTGCAGCCACTTTTTCACTCAGCATTCATGATTAAGCCAGGCACACTTCACACACCCCCTTACTGATCAGACTAAGGTTAAATCAGCTGTCATATTCATGTGCTTTGTTTACACAGATGGAGACATTGTTTATTCTCGATCACGACATTGAAAATGATTCTACAATTCAATAGAGACTCATCAAAAGGACAGAAGCTGTGCCACATTGTGTTCATGAGCTCTTGGGATCAGCAACAGTGACATATTCATGTTCCTAATATATGTCTTTATTCTTCTTACATGGCACTTTCCATGAATGCGATCCATCCAAGTTCAGTGTTTCATACTTAAAAAAAAAACAAAAAAAAAAACAAAAACCTGATCACTCTATAAATCATTAACTCTATAAAGCCACATATCTCATTTTTGATTTGTGGTTTTCTAGGGCCATGATCAATATTTTCCCTACTATGTATACAACCTTCTAAGTTACTACAACTTATACAAAAAGGACTCTTTTAATATAATTTCCAAAATGTCCACCTCCATTAAGTTTTTTTTTTCTTGGATAATTTTAAAATAAATATTTACCTGATTTAAGCAACCCATGCTTACTATTTCATACATTTTTTTTAAAGTGTTCTTAACATGTGTATTGAATATGATAAAGCAGAATTTTTTTTATTTAAATCACCATTTTAATACATTGTACCATTATGCTCACCACAATAAAATTGATCCTAAAATTATTTAATAATTAAATTAAAATTTAAATATTATTTTACTAAGATAATTGGAGTGTGAAGTGATATTTATAATTACATTTTTAAATACATGCATCCTGCTCTATTATTATTAAAATCTTGTTGTTTTCATTGTTTTATATATACATTGTGTATACAAAAGTTTTGACTACCAAAGTAAAATGTACCTTTATGACAAAAAAAAAATATATAAAGGAAAAAAATGGTTAAGATCAGTAAATTACCACATTACCTGATGCATCAAATATGTGAAAAAATGTCTGTTTTTTATGTTTAAATGTTTGATTGAAACATCAATAGTTCAATCAGTAGTTTAACTGCTGAATTGAATGAATTATTGAATTATCTATTTATTTATTGCCAATTTATAGTATTGTTTAGGCCAACCAGAATGAACCTATCATGAAACAATGCAAACACATGTTATTTGTAAGATATGAAAATCATTTAATTAGTGACCTCTGCTGTGAACAGTTGATCTCACCGTCTGCCAAACCTCCTAAAGCGCAGTTATTTCAGACGGGCTGCATATGAGAACTGCTCCAGCGAGGCTGAACACAAAGGCTTCTCCATCTGCCTCCCATAATGAGCTAAATGATCTAACACATTTAAAAGGGGTCACTTTGCAGGTGTGCCATGTTGAAGTGGTGTATTTTTAGTGCTCAACTTGACATTATGACAAATGGAGTTTGACTTCCCTGCAGGCAATAACAGAATCAATTCCTGCGTGTATTCTGCCACCGTGTGACAGTTTTCCCTCCTTTTTTCATCTATTGCTTTATTGCTATGGGCAACAACTAACACCAAAAACTAAACAGAGGAGAATGAGTCTAGAGCAGAAATGATATTTAGAACTACAGTATTTGAAACCAACATTAATAACAAGTGACCCCTCTTATCCACATATTGTATAAAATATAACTGACTACATACACATACATGTATATGTGTTTTTGCTATAAACCAGGTTGTTCCTGCCAGTAACTTATGTTTTTTGTTTTTTTTCTCAAAGATTAAGCCATGCAGGTGCAAGTGCTTACAGTCAGTACACTGAAGCTGTAAATGCTTCATTAAATCAGTAGGGAATAGAAGATAGACCATGAAGCATCGATACTTTCAAGAGGATCAATCCTCAATTTAAAATATCAATCCTAGGTTTTAACTAGAGATTTATAAGGCATCAAAATTAATGCATAAAAAGCTCAAGTACACCAATTTATTTAAATATCTTGCATTTTATAGGCCAATATTATTCAAAGATCATACAATACTCATCAATAGTCATATTAAAACACATTTTAGGCTTAATATTAAGAAATGTGCATTGTGCACAAAAGTAGTACTCCAAATAAAGCTTACTTATAAATTTATATCTGAAAGTCTCGAGCGATTTTTCAGTAAATGTTAATGGATTTGAACTATACTTAGTAGTATGAAATAAATATCCTTTAGTAGTCGATGAGCGGCACCATGATGGATTTTGGGTGCTCTCCATAGAAATCCATGTTGAAACGGGGTAAAAAAGATAGACTGAATTTAAAGATTTTCCATTTAACTAAATATAAAAATGTGCGCAGTAGGGGTGTGCAGCGGAGCCATTATTTGTATCTGTATTTGTATCTGTGACAATCTCAGAATTATTTGTATCTGTATCTGTATTTGGATAGATCCGGAAGTGGGTGTGGCTTAAACCGGAAGTTCGTCAAATTACATGAAAATACCATTTTAAATACAAATCTGTTCGTTTCGTAGTTTTCATTTGTATAACTAAAGAAAGTATTCTTTTTTTTTATTACAATTATGACTTTGTAAATATCTTCTATTTAAAACTACAGAAAATGTTGATCAAAAAAGAAAAATAATTTTATTCTTGTTTTCCAGTGAAACTTTGTGTACAAATTTGTCAAGAGAGAAGCATCCACAATCTTAAATAAGAGCACTAGTAGAAAAAAAGAATAAAAAAAATAGAAATGGAAAGAAAGTATTCAGTACTCATAGCAGAATGACAATAAAGCTCGCTTGAACTTGAAGTAACTTAGAACTTGTGTGTTGCGGGAGTCATTTACGAGTATTTTATCAACAGAGCGCAACAAATCATTTGGACCCTCCAAAAGCCTTGATCAAACATCGCTTTTCTTTGTCTTGTATAATTAAATGTAATGCCATTCACGAAAATGGCTAATGTAATGCGTTTTTACAGTTGGATTTCGAAAAGGTTTGAAGTTAGGACCGTTTTTAGGATATTTTTGTCGAGTTGATAACTCCAGACAAAGCTCTGATTTCTGAGAGACGCGCATAGACCCCAAAGCGGCTATTGATTTGCGCTCATTTCATTCATATAGGCTAGTTTACACTCATTCACTTTACACATCCAGGCCCGTAGCCAGCTATGAGGTCCAGACCTCCGTAAATGTTTCATGTTCAAAAATAAAATTAGAAAACATATGAAAAATTATTTAAAATCATGTCGCTGAATAAATTCATGTGGCTGACTCGCAGCATCTGCGAAACACATAGGAGTGAAGGAGCTTGGCGCAAGTGCAGCCTCCACTCCGCTCCGCCATGTTGCCAGATCTAGTTATTATAAGCGTCGCTGGACTTGTTTTAATACTTAATGTAACAGCGTTAATAAAGTAATTAGGGCATTAATAAAGTGGGAAGATGAAGGTTGAGGTTAGAGATTCTGTATCCTATTTGCAAAATACAAGATTTAAACTTATTTTGGTGCATTTTTCAGGAGATTGGTTGTGTTTGTTTTTTGTAGCAATATCTGGCAACACTGCTTCGCCGGCACTGACAGGCAGCAATCAAAAAAGGAGCGCGCAGATAGTTTATTGCTGAGGAGACCACATTCGTTAGGCATTCACCATGATATTATCTGCACGAAAAAGCAGTACTAGCCATTATTATTGCACAAATCTTAACAACCTCACTAACGTAGTGCTGTTCCAGCAAACATGTGATTGTGTCTGCCGAATATTTTTTTCTGTTATTCGGATAAAATCGTTATTCGTTTTGAAGCCATTATCCGTGCCTTTCCGAATAAGGTATTCGGCTTCGGGCACATCCCTAGTGCGCAGTGTAAAGCTGTGCTGTTGCTGGTTGCCACAGTACGGGAATAAGCTTAAGAAATTCCTGTAAAATACTTGTTTTGCATAACTTAACAGCAAATCTGTCTGTGTCCGGCGCTGTATGCATGGCTTGCAGATCTTAAGTTAAAATACTGTGTGTGAAATAATAAAATAATGTGATGAAACTATGGCGCCATGTGGTTTTTAAAACCATTTTCATAGGTTTAACGTTATATTATCGGCTCGGAAAATATGTTAATTTGACTAGAAATACCAGAGACCAGAAATGTAAAGCACTGTTCCAGTCGGGCGAGACTTCCACGTTCAGAAAAAGGTGGATATACTGCATATTACTTTCTTCTAGGGGAGCATGACATTTATTTTAATGAAAAACTGTGATATTATATTTTAGCCTCATTTTACCCTACTTAAAAAGGTCTTCCGTGACAAATTTGTCCTTGCAAGTACAAGAGAAGACGTACCTTCAACCTCATGCACCTTGTTTCTTGATCAGTCTCGCTTCAAGACAGTGAATGGTGGAGATGGAGCTGTGCGGATGAATCCACTAGAGGGCGTAACTGTCTGTGATTTCAACGGTCCTCTTCAGTTCACTGTGGACATGACAAACAACATCAAGACCAATAACCAAAAATATCAACATGTTTACTTTCTACTGCTGATGAAGCCGATTTAAAACAAAACAGCTGAGTTTACAGTAAGACCAATAAACTTGGTAACTTAATTACGTCTCTTTTGTTGAATAATTTATTAATCTTTGTTAAAACAAATTTATTTAAACAGAAAGTGAATTATATTCCGTAAGTATTGCCTGTTTGTGGGCATTAAATGTTACATATATGTGACCCTGGACCACAAAACCAGTCTTAAGTCGCTGGGGTATATTTGTAGCAATAGCCAAAAACACATTTTATGGGTCAAAATTATCCATTTTTTTTTTATGCCAAAAATCATTAGGATATTAAGTAAAGATCATGTTCCATGAAGAGATTTTGTAAATTTCCTACCATAAATATATTAAAACTTAATATTTAATTAGTAACATGCATTGCTAAGAACTTCATTTGGACAACTTTAAAGGTGATTTTCTCAGTATTTTGAATTTTTTACACCCTCAGATTCCAGATTTTCAAATAGTTGCATCTCGGTCTAATATTGTCCTATCATAACAAACCATACATCAATGGAAAGCTTATTTATTCAACTTAAGACTGGTTTTGTGGTCCAGGGTCACAAACCAGGGTCACAAATGTTCAAAGCTTGTACGTCTCATAACCTTATCAAATGTATTCATAATCTTTTCTCAAATTCTAGCATCATAACTGTGAATTGATTTAAATAAAAGAAAATATATTATATATGTTACATAATTAAAAACCGTCAGTAGGCGGCAGAGAGTTACTGTCTTAATGAGTGAGTGACTGTTCAATCAGCAGATTCGTTCAATAACGCAAATTAATTAACTTAAGTGTTCAATATGACACGTATCGAGATGACATTCTTGCATGTAATACAGTTTAACTATTTGTAACGCTTCCAACGTGAACAACCATGTCGAAATATTAAAAAATGAACATAACAAAAGGCTGTTTTCGCTAACTTGTTATATAGTTAGCTGTTTGCTAGCTACAATATATGAGGTGTTGTTGGCTAGATTACACAATGTTATTATACCTTCTCATCCTGTTTTATTCTTTTTACTGTCCTCGTTGACCATAAATGCAAAATGGTCTGCTGGGTAGCTTCGTGTTTTCAGAGATATCGTTAGCTGAGTGTGCTCTCCCAGTCAAACGCTAGGCTCTCAGCTCCGAGTTGGTGAAAGTGCGAAGCTTTGGCCGTTATCAAGTTGTGCAATGGTGGGATTTTAGTATTTTTTGCCTGATTTATTATGACCAACATTCACATTCATAATAAATGTATATAATAATAATAATAATAAAACATCAAATAAAACAGATATTGTACATAGATATTAATGGTTGTGCTTGCTATTCTTTTTATATTGTTAAAGATAAATGTTACAATCTTCATTCTTGCACATATGATGGTGCTAAATTTTTCAAATAGTCAATGCGGTCATACCCACAAAGGGCATCTTTGCCTGACAGCCAAAACCTTGACCTAAAATCACCCCATTTGCTGCGTGGCAATGTACAGTATATGGTTGACAGGACAACTTAATGAGCTGGCTGCTGTGCTGTGCTGTCATAAAAGCGCTTGTTGTAGGCAATTTATTTTTGCAAGAAATTTAACTATTTTTAAGACAATATTTTTAATTCTATAATTTTTTATAATAATTTTAATATTTATAGCAGATGTGTCTTTTTAAGACAATTTTCCGCCAATGAGACCAGTGGGCGTGTTCAATTATTAAGTCATGATCGCTGCGTTCTATTAGAACGTTCGGTGAGTAGACTATAAATATGAGTGCAGATGCATCATGCATTTTGTAGCGAGTTTTGGCGAGTGATCGTGAGTATGCTCTTTACATCTGAATTAGATATGTAAATTAATAATGATGAAAGCAATGACTGATTTGAGTAATTAGATTTTATTAACATATAGTTGTTAATAATTATGCTTCCATAGCCTACACAGATGATGTCCTCCTATATTTTTTGATATTTAATGAAGCATAATCTCTCCATTAGCACATCGTTTTGCAGAATTCAACGGAACAAATCTTGCAGTGCCAAATACAGACTATGACCATTTTAAGCATTTTTTCATAAATACAGAGCTCTGCAGACGTTGTCTTGTGTATGTGAGAAACTCAATCCACCACTCCTTTATTCTGAAAGCTGATGCTGAAAGCTTTACTAGTTTAATAGTTATCTCTTACAATGATCAAAAGGAGGTATACATTTACATGATAAACAGAGTTATGCACATTAGTTGGTAAAATAATAATAATAAAACCTCCACTTGTGGACCCCCACTGGGCATGGGCATACACTGTAAAACTGTACCTGTAAAAGAAAAGAAAAGAAAAAAAAACTAACATCACCAACTTCCAGGCTCTTAAATGTTTACTATTATATGTCATCTCTTGCCTTTCTCTTTCTGCCACAGTGTTTTACAGATATAAAGACAAAGGCAGTATTGTTAATTTCTTTGATCATCTTTCACCATCGAATCAAACATCAGCATGACTATGTCAACCATCCTCACCAATTTTCCTGAGAGTGCAGTGCAGTCCTCATCTTCTGAGCTCTCAGATGAGCTCACCACTGCTCTCGCCGCAGGGCGGTGGTGGGCAATAATGGAGGTTTCCTCTCCTATATCTGAGGTGCCTGAATATGGGGACCTCACCTCAGTGCAGTGGTGGGGAACAATGGAGGCAGGAGAAACGTCATGCCCCACATCCCTGGTCTTCAGTGATGAATCTGAGAAGGCTGAGTCCCCGCACTCAGGCTTTTCAGATGCAACACTGAATACCAAGGAACCATGGAGGCAGAAGAAGACACAGAGTGCACCCATGCCTCCCAGGTCCCAAAAGGGAGCACCTGTGCCTGCCTATATTGAAAAGAGGGACCACACCTCATCCTCAGTCTTCAACAATGCATCAGAGAACGCTGAGTCCCTGCACTCAGGTTTCTCAGATGCAACACTGAAGACAACGGAGCAACAGAGGAAGTGGAGGCAGAAGAAGCCTCAGGGACAACCTGTGCTTGCTGGGTCTGAGAAGGCTGAGTGTGGGAACTCACTGAAGTCCACTAAGCAGGTGAGGCAAGAGTTGAGGCAGAAGAAGCCTCAGGTAGCACCTATCCCTGCAGGGTCCTCTCAGGGAGAACCTGTGCATGGTGGCTCCCCCCAGGGACATCTTGTGCCCACTGGGTCCCAACAACGTGGAAAACTCAGGATCCCTGAGCATCTGAGGCAGCACCTGCTACGGGCTGCTAATGATCTGGGAGTACCTGTGCCTGCTAGGTCCCCAGAGGGAGCACCAGTGCCAACAAAGTCTGTACAGAGAGAACCTGTGCCTGCCTCAAAGGTGCAAAAATTAAAGATTCATGAGCCACTAAGGCAGGAGCTGCAGCAGCAGAAGCCTTCTGAGAAGGGAGCACCTGTACCCAACAAGACCCCAGAGAGGCAAAGGCTCAAAATCCCTGAGCCGCTGAGGCAGGAGCTGCTGCAGCTGTCGCACCGAGCCTCAACTATGAAGGGAGAACTTGTGCCTCAAAAGACCCAGGAGAGGCAGAGGCTCAAGATACCTGAGCGGCTGAGGCAGGAGCTGCTGCAGGTGTCACCCAGAGCCTATTCTGAGAAGGGAGCACCTGTGCCCCAAAAGACCCCGGAGAGGCAGAGGCTCAAGATACCTGAGCCACTGAGGCAGGAGCTGCTGCAGGTGTCACCCAGAGCCTCTTCTGAGAAGGGAGCACCTGTGCCCCAAAAGACCCCGGAGAGGCAGAGGCTCAAGATACCTGAGCCGCTGAGGCAGGAGCTGCTGCAGGTGTCACCAAGAGCCTCTTCTGAGAAGGGAGCACCTGTGCCCCAAAAGACCCCGGAGAGTCAGAGACTCAAGATACCTGAGCGGCTGAGGCCGGGGAGCTGCTGCAAGAGTGTCACCAAAACCTCTTCTGAGAGGGAGCACCTGTGCTAAAGACCCCGGAGAGGCAGAGGCTCAAGATGCCTACACCAGCGTGGGCAGGGCTGCTGCAGGTGGCTCACCGAGCCTCTTCTGAAGGGAGCACCTGTGCCCCAAGGGCCCGAGGAGAGGCAGAGGCTCAAGGCCCTGAGCCGCTGAGGCAGGAGCTGCTGCAGGTGTCACCCAGAGCCTCTTCTGAGAAGGGAGCACCTGTGCCCCAAAAGACCCCGGAGAGGCAGAGGCTCAAGATACCTGAGCTGCTGAGGCAGGAGCTGCTGCAGGTGTCACCAAGAGCCTCTTCTGAGAAGGGAGCACCTGTGCCCAACAAGACCCAGGAGAGGCAGAGGCTCAAGATACCTGAGCCGCTGAGGCAGGAGCTGCAGCAGGTGTCACCCAGAGCCTCTTCTGAGAAGGGAGCACCCGTGCCCATAAAGACTGCAGAGAGGCAAAGGCTCAAAATAGCAGAGCCACTGAGGAAGGAACTGCTCCAGCAGAAGCCTCAAGCCTCTCCTGCACAGGTTTCACCCATGTCTTCCAAGACCCCACAGGAAGCACCTTTACCTGACAGGAACCCTGTACACACCGGGACCTCACAGGGAGCAGGAGTGCTTGCCAGTTCTCCACTGCCCACTGGGTGTCTGAAGGAAGCAGCAGTGCCCACCAGAACCATGAAGGCAGGAAAACGGAGGTTTGCTGAGCATCTAAGCATGCCTGTCTCTTCCACCCAGGGATTACCTATGCCCTCCAGGACCTCAAAAGTGGCGCCTGTGAATTCTGGGAACCAACAGGTGGCACTTGTGACCAAAGGCTCTCCACAACAGGGAGCAACCCCCAGAATCACAGAGCACCAGAAGCGGAGGGAGCAGTGGAGACAGCAGCAGAGACAGCGGAGGCAGCAGAAGGCATCAGTAAGTTCTTTCCATCTCTGATTTTTACTAATTTTCAGATTTATTCGATAAATTAAACACTGTCTTCACCTAAGCTACTATGTTATCTAGGTCATTTATTTAAAATCTCATGGCTTTATATTTCAAAATGACAGAAAGATATATCTTTGGATTTAAGAAGCATTCCTTAAACCTGCCCAGCATTACATGGTTATGTCTGTTTCTTCAACAGGACAATATAGATGTGTGTGAGCCACCTCCGCAAAAAATACTATGTGTGGAACTTGACAAGGTGCCACTGAAGCCTAAACTGGGGAGGCAGAACCATCAAGTCCCACAGCCCATGTCCCAGCTCATCCTGAATATGGTTAGTCCTTTCTATCCCACAGTTTTACTTAGTCTTATTTAAAAACGTAAGCACTAAAGCTTCTGTTTTCCGAATCCGCTATTTAAAACTATATGTATTATATTTCAATATTTAAGTTAGTCTGTATCATATCCTTTTCAATTCAAAAACCTCCCTCATACTGAAATGGTAGAAGCAATATATCTCTAGATTTTCTCAAAGAATCACTCATTTAATCTGCTTAGCATTACGTCATTATGTCTATTCCTTCAACAGGACAATGCAGGTGTGAGCCGGTCACCTCCAGAAAAAAGGGAGCGCATGGTGAGCAAAATCAGAGACCAACAACTGGGGCCAGGCGACTTAAAGCATTTATGTAGTATATTTATATGTTTAATGGAATATTTATAAATATTTAGTATTAATGTGTGTTTGAATTTATTTAATATGATTGTACACATAATAAAAAATTAAATCTAAACTTTTCAATTATTTATTTAGCAATGACAACTCACATCTATGCAATATCAATATAGATAATTTTTGGGGTGCCTGCCTACCCCAGGACATTTTTCTGGCTATGTATATATAGGAATAACTTCATAACAAATAAATATGTTGGTAAACAAACAGTATTGGTCCTCACTGGCTTCCATTGTATGAACAAAGAAAAACGACAAACAAAAAAAATACCACTGAGACATTTCTAAAACATCTTTTTTTTTTTTTTTTTTTTTTTTGGTGTGTGTGTTTTTCACTGTGCAAAGCAGCTTGATTTAGAGCTGTTCTTAGAGCTTCTCTCTCTTGAAAGGATGTTTCTGCTGCTTGGTGGTGATACCTTTTACAGCCATGGGGGCAGAGGGCTTCGATCCAGTGCCATGATCTGAAATGAAATTTTTGTGTTAATAGTAAACGATGTAACAGTAATATTTGCTGTTGTTGAGCCAATTCATTGCTGCACTTTTTTTTTTTTTTTTATTGGCAGAGAAGTGTTCAGATTAAATCTGAGGGTGCTTGCTGACTAATGTTTGTTCACTGATGTAAATTAAATCTCTTAATCTCTAACCACTGAATCTTTGAAACACTGAAACAGTTTAAAAAGAATTCAAAAGACTGTGTACTAGTCACTGAGATGCCACTGTTATGACATTAAAATATGTGCGACCGTATGTGACACGGCAAAGGCTCCCTATATAAAAATAAATAATGTCATATATATATATATATATATATATATATATATATATATATATATATATTTTAAATAATTATTATTTGGGGAATACATATGAAACCTTTGCTACTTGTGTTACCTAGTCACCCTTCAGGAGCTACTAGTTATTTTTACCATTAAAGTAAAAAAAAAATAAAAAATAATTGTCATTGTTCTTAATTGTTGTTAGGCTAGTTAAAGGGATAGTTCACCCAAAAATGAAAATTCTGTCATCATTTACTCACCCTCAAGTAGTTCCAAACCTGTATGAATGTCTTTGTTCTGTCGAACGCAAAGGAAGATATTTTGAAGAAAGTTTGTAACCAGGCTGTTTTGGGGCACCATTGACTTCCATAGTAGGAAAAAAAAAACAAAAAAAATACTATGGAAGTCAATGGTGCCCCAGAACTGCTCTGTTTCCCACATTCTTCAAAATATCTTCCTTTGTGTTCAGCAGAACAAAGACATTCATACAGGAACTACTTGAGGGTGAGTAAATGATGACAGAATTTTCATTTTTGGGTGAACTATCCCTTTAATGGTTCTAAATAAGGCTCTAAATACGTTTAAACAGTACTGAATTTAGCTTTGACAAATTAGAAGACACAGTTTAATGTATGTTTATCGATTTTAAATGTTAATGACCAGGCTTTATAGTTTTTATGAGTAAAAAAGATAGCGAATTGTGAAGATTGAGTTGTGCAAATCAATCCACTAGAGGGCGTAATTGACCGCGATTTTAAGGGTCAGATCTTCAGTCCACTGTGGACATGACACACTACATAAAGGCCAATAATTAGTAAGATCATAAACATTTCGCTTGCCGTTATAGTTGAAGCTACCATATTTACAATATTATTCCCAGATGTTTAGTTTTAGCTGATAAACTGTTTTTAAGCCTACAGTAAGACAAATAGGCCTAGCTACATTAAACTAATGAACTGTTTTGCTTAAATGCCTTTTGTTGAACAGTTTATAGTTTCTTTGTAAAATTCATTTACATATAATTAGATTACATAGGCCTTTTATGAGCAAATATTGCCTCATTGTTTGTAAATAACAATTAAAGGTTATATTTTTGTGAAAAGGGTTTCATTAGTCATATTATTTGATACATTTTAGTCTGCAAAATTTTGAAAATTATTATTATTATTATTATAAAAATATTATTTTTAAAATACATTAAATATAAAAATTATTATTAAAATAGTTTTATTTTTATTTTTTTATTTTTTATTTGATGTTTGGTTTTTCATAACATTATGTTTACATTTATATTGGCTTTACCAAGCTTTTTTGTTTTTGGCACAAAGAGTTTAGACGTTTATTAGATGCTTATATGTCATTGTCAAGTGTGCAGTGGGTTTGCCATTATTTGGTCAACCTAAGAGTTTTACAGAAATTTTACAATATCTACAAATTCTGTGTCCCAAAAAGTTCTGCATGGTGTGTTCTGTTCTTGATCACCATTTACACATTTCATAGTGAAGACAGAGACAGTGTTTCAAGCGAGTAGTTTTACATCATGCATGCGTTCCAAGTCACTGAGCAGTGTGAGCGTGTGAGAACATGTCTGTGATGCCCAAAAAATGCAGTCTACCTGCAAGTCACTATTGAAACACGACAAAACTAACAGCATTAAATTTTTTCAGTGTCTTGCGTGTTGCCATTGTATAATGGTGTTCCTCTCCCAGAGGCAACAACGGTAACCCTTAATGGAAAAAAAAAAAATCATGTTTTATTGATGAATCTGACTTTGCTCTGGGGCTTGACTACACTGACTGTATACACCGTATGCAAGTTATTGCTTCAGTGTGAAGTGATATGCCATTTATCATAGTTCATCTGCTGTGATGGAAAGAAGGCAAGATGTCTTTTAATTAAAATCTCTAAAATGTGTTTAACAGATTGGTTGTTGGCTCTAAAATTAAGACTAAATTGGATAGGCTATATGATTTTTTTTTTCTTTCCTGCAGTTGTTATTTATCAGGGTACTTTTGATTTTAAACATATTTTTGAGCATCTCTATAAGCACATATAGCCTACATAAAATTGTAAAATAGTTAACAAAGTGAAATCTAAAATGTCTTAAGTGTTTGAGACCAACAAAGAAAACAACTGCAATAAAAACACATTTAGGCCTATGTAATGGGACTTAATTCAAAACCTTCAGTATAAGATGGACTAATACAGCCCTTGTGACAACTAGCCCCGGTCTCTTCTATGCTCTTTTTTTTCCTTATGTGTGTCGATCTGGAGCAGATGTGGTGAAACCTGCCCTAACCCCTCGTCTCAATGAACACGCTTTAGGTCCATTGAAGACCATCAGGTGGCGCTATTGGCTTAAATGGAAACAGGACACACACGTGCAGGGGGCCTAGCACACAAAATTACGTACCTTGAATCTCAGCATTGGGGATCTACAATGTGTTTTACAGATTGGTTTATAAATGATTATCTTTATTAGCCTTACTATAAATTAAATGCAAAAGACAGCACATGATGTTAGTAACATCTTTTATTTTCTTAAGCACAGCATTTTATTAAAATACAGCACAGTTTGTACTTTAGTTTCGCTAAAATACCTAGTCTTACGTTAATTTTATAAAATTGTGCATTAGGCCTATTACAGTAGGCTGTATTCCCACGACAGAGTAAGAAGCTTTTAGAATTAAAAAAAAAGTTAAATGTAAAAATATATGAACTTTTCGATTTAACCGGATTTAATAGAGTAGTCCTACATTTATTTTACAGTTTACAAGTGAATTAAAAAGCGTGAATTGCTTTTTAAAAAAATGTTTAAGAATTTATAAATACGGTAAAAATCTTCGAATTTTTTAGATAATAAAACAATACACTTTATTATATAAAAACATAAATTTAAGCCTATTTTACCTGATAATTTACAGTGAAAACCTGTAAAATGACATCCCAGACATCATCACTTTTAACAACAGGCTATTTTATATATCATCAGTTCTATACATTGCAGTGTTTTAAGTTGCTTACTCGGTTATTATGCAATGTTTCTTGCATTATTTTACAACGCGTCATGTCAGGCCTACCCTGATGGGGATTTGTGTTTGTGTACCTCTTTTAATTCAGCACGTGCTCTTCTGTTATCAGCAAGTTGTATTTTAAGGTGCAGATCAAATTGGCAAATTTGTTGAAGTTTGTTGGTAGGCTATATTATTTCATTTAGCCTAATGAAATGCACGGTTTTGACCTGCAACATAAACGAGCACTCAAATGCCATCCCGTATAGTCACTAAAACGTTGTCAACGTATTGTCAGTGAATTTCTTGCAACCAAAGCTGTCTGTTTTTTCCCCACCCGTAAATTTTGCAGGGTTTTTTTTTTTTAACAGTGCAGTTGAGCGTTGCTGGTGGGCACGGAGACCCTCTGTCCCCAGACTGCCGCCGCTAGTCGCCCCCAGCGCCACGCGTCACATCACGTCCGCACTTGAACTTGAATCCCATTCCATTCTTCAGAGGCAACCCCTGCCACACACACAGGCTCTGGGTCCTCCCTGAGAGCAGCGTGAACGCGAGACGTAATTGCTCGGGTCCTGATTGATCTGGAGAGGAGGTGTTGTCTTCAGAGGTTGAGCCATTCTGCGCTCTGATGCCAAGCGCACATGGAGGACAGTGCAAAAGACTTCTCACACCTGGCGAGCCCGCCGTCCACGGATCTTGGATTTCCATTATAGCAGGACAACAACAAAGAATATTTGAATTTTAAGACAGTGTTTTGGAATCGAGGTTGTGCTGCTGCGGGTCGGAGTGATTTTCACGCATCGCTATCTTAGGTTAAGTGGCACTTAGTTAATGCCTCACGACAGTCGAATGCGATTTAGTCTGTTCACAGAGTACAAGTGTTAGTTTGTGGCGTGATAACGACTAGACTAGCGCGGTGGAACAGTACCGGGGCTGTGGAGGAAAGTTTGGAGAGGTCTTCTGGAGCGCGCACATTAGTCCGAGTGTCCGTGAGATGCTGCT
>JAFVLL020022736.1:0-15715 GCA_021397915.2 Tor tambroides
ACTAGTTTAAGGAAACAGAACCTTTCACACCTCCACCAGGTATGAGACATAATCCTTATTATTCTTTTATCATTATTCTTCTGTTTTTATTCAGCTATTATCAAATGAGACATGATGTAATTTTACAACGTTGCATTCAACTCTCCACCAACGCCATCTCTCATCGTGTTGTTGGTTAGATTCTGGTCTGCCTATGCGCATTCATATGTTTTGGAGGAGCTGTGGCTTTGGAGAGTGATTATGCAGGGAGGGTGGGTTCTTATGCTTTCAAAGCTAGCTTGCTATTGTTAGCCTCTCTGAAATCGCCTACGCTACTTTTAATATATGTGTAAGGTGGTAAATGGTAAACCATTTTATAAAAGCAATAAGCCCCAAGAAGCTGTGGTTTACAGTGGATTTAAAACAGCTAAGGGGCGTTGTTTGGCATGACAAACAAGTGGCGCTTTAGCAAGTCCTAAAACAAGTTTTGGTTTTTTGTTTTTTAACTGCACTAAGACCATTTTTAACACTTCAGCAACACCTTCACAACCACCTAGAACACCACATAGCATTGCACTAAAGCATTCAGAACACATTAGCAACCACACAGAACACCCTGGTAACCATTTAGAACACTGTAGCAACTGTGTTAAACCCCATTCAGAGCATCTTAGCAATCACATAGCAACAAACCACTCACATTTTCTTTTGGAAGTGTATATATTTAGTTTGACTTTACTCTTCCCTTTTCTTCATCACAGCTTTTAACAATTTAGCGTGATATTGGGAAGACTGAATGTTTTTTTCTTTCTTTTTTTTGGTCTAGATGCAGTCTTCAGAAAATGCCTAGGGAAACTAGTAATCATATTATTGACAAGCTGCCAACATGTCAGACGTTCTCGGCTGTTGTGTTGTAGCTGAATAACTGTACACAGTCTATTTTATCTCATTTCTTTCTTTCTTTCTTTCTTTCTTCTGGTGGTTTTGATTTGGTATGCCATGTTTTGTTGTTGTGAAGTGCAGACCTTGGGACCGATGATATTGGTGGTATTTCTTTCATGCTGTTTTTCGCCAACATTACGTATCTGATGCATGTCTCTCAGCGGGCCAAATGTTTCCTTTGCCATCCTCCCCAGAGTGGACACGGATTTAGCTGCGGTCCCACTGCTGGCACGTCTCAGTGCGGTGAATTTACAGGTGCCCAGAAAGCAGGTGATGGATCTCTTGAATGTTCCCAGAGCATTGTCTCCCAGTCCGTATCCTCCCGAGAACCTCTAATCCTTCTGTCAACACGAGAGTATATCTCACCAAACAATCCATCCGCGGTCATGCACATCTCCAGTACTTCATTCTGATGGTGAGGGTCTGACAGCTGTGGATTTTGGCGGTGGGATGCATTGCATCTTCTGAGCATCCAAACACAAGAAGTTGGCTTCAGTTTTTGCCCTTTGATTCCACCCTCATCCTCCTCCACCTCCTCCATCTTCCTACAGCCTTTATCTCTCTTTCCATCCGTCACCTCTTGCAGGTGGATTGAGTCAATCTTGGTGAGTCACTCTGGGGTACATATATAGAGTAAAATAAGAGTAAAAGATTCACCACCCACTATTCCACAGGGTGATTGAGAGAGCGAGAGTAACCTTTCTCGGTATAGCTGAAATGCATCTGCTCATTTGCACTTTCACTCGAGGACCTCGCTTCCATTTGCACGCTCACTTATAGTAGGTATGTCTGCCTGCTCTCAGGAGAACAAACACCACACTACTTCTCGCACACAAATGCACGCTTACACCTGAGGGTGGGGGCGAAACTTTCGAAACCATCGTCTCCCACAAAATGTGTTACAAAACAGTCTGTAGCGGTCTGCTTCTTGTATATGTATTAGTCAAAAGCCAGTATTTGAGATAAGTGAACCCATTTTATTGTGAAGTACACTTTGAGTGCACTGAACAGATGGTAGACGGCAGAGACGCTTTCAGAATGGGATGTTTTGTAACATTATCTTTGTGTTCATTCAACTAAAGCCAGAAATATTTTTATTCCAAGTATGCAAAGACAGATGTGACTGAGCCGGTAAGTCATTGCAGGCAAGGTCCCATTGTACAGTACTGTTACCTCAGGACTCAAGGGGGCGATAGAGTCACCTTCAAATGTATTTGGTAAAAATCCAAAGAATTCTTTTATATTTGAATTTTAACGAGATGTTTTTGAAAGTGACTTAATCAATAACAGTTGTGCTGCTTAATAATTTTGTGAAAACGGTGACTTTTTTCAGGATTAAAATAAGTTCAAAGTTAAATGAGACCTTTTAATCTCGCAATTTAGACTTTTTTTCGGGAAAAAAAGTCGTAATTCAAAGAAAATTGAAGAATTGGGAGATATAAACTTAGAATTGACACTTTTCAGAATTCTAGGCTTACAATTCTGACTTTTTTTCTCAGAATTCAAACTTTACATCTTGCAATTTTTTTTTTCACCACAGAATTAAAAATAAAAGGTAATTGGTAAAAGGTCATTTCTATCTAAAAATTCGAACTTTTTTTCTTACAGTTTTGAGTTTACAGCTCACAATTCCGACTTGCAAGTTTATATCTTGCAATTCTGACTTCATATGTCACAATTCTGAATTGCGAGTAGAAGGAAGATTAATCCATTTCAGATTAATAGAAGGAATGATCAACAAATTAATCAAAATAATGGTTAAAAAAATCAGTGGTTAAAAACTAAAAAGTTGATTGGAAAAAAACTGAATGACCATTAATCAAGTTAAACCAGTTGAGTTGTTAATCTTGCAACTACTTATACATTTTTAGAGATCTGCCCACAAACACTTCAGAGTATTTCCACAGAAAAGACTGTGAGAAAAACATCGCAGTGTGAGAATGCTCCATTGTGACCTGTAGATGCTCTTGTAATTCCAAGCTGTTCATTGCATCACCTGGCAATTTCTGGCAATCTAATCATTCCCTGTAGCACAAGGACACACGCTCATCGTGAGGCATGATTTCATTTACCCCGTTGTCAGGAGATTTTTATTAGAAGCCACACCAACTTCGTTTTCACAAATTGTGTTTAAAGGCACAGACTGAGCCCGCTCTGTCTCATTCTGATGTGGACCTGAAGCACCGGCTTGTAAATCTGCATTTAAATTGAATTTAGGACATTATTAGATTTGCCTGAAATAGTGATGGCTTTGCATGCATCGTCTACATGTGAACAGCTCCAGTGAAAAAGCACATTTGAGCAGCTGTTTCGCATTAAGTAGTTTCATCCGACCACGGTCACTTTGCCATATAAAGATACCGTCTCATCATACCTGTGTCTAGCTGCGATGGACAGCCTATATCACCCTTTGTGTCGTCTAGCCTGATGGAGAATGTTCCAGAATTATGCCTTCTGCTTTCTTTTCAGCACCACTCGTGATCTATGACTGACTTCATAAAGCCATGTAAGCTGGCTAATAGTTGGTCTATTTCAGTATCATATCTATTTACACTAGACAGTCAGTCAATACTAAGCCCAGACTTATTAAATCCAAAAATATGTTTTGAAATCAACATGAAATCAAAATCAATCCCATTTACTTTTTTCTTTGTCGCCCTATTGCAACTCTGTCACAATTTATCTTACAAATAATCTCACAATGCGACTTTATATCTCACAGTTGTAACTTCTTGTCTCATACTTGCAACTTTATCACACAATGTGACTTTCTATCTCAGAATTGTTACTTTGTGCTACAATGTGACTATGTGCTGTATTACAAAGTGCTTTTATATTTGACAATTAACTTTATATGCCGCAATATGACTAGTTGTCACATGATCCTTCAGAAATAATTCAAATATGCTGTTATTATTCTCTATTTTCTTTATTATTTCTTATTATTAAGGTTGAAAATAGTTGTGCTGCTTAGATTTTTTTTGTGGACACCATAATACATTTTTAGAGATACTTTGATAAAGATCAAAAGAACAGCATTTTTTAAATATAATTATTTTGTAACATTATTTCTGTCACGTTTTATCAGTTTAATGTATCCTTGCTGAATAAAAAGTATTAATTTCTTAAAAAATGGTAGTGTATATCTTAAAATTGAGACAACTGTGAATGTCACAATGTGCCTTTTCTCAAATACCAAATCCCATCATTTATCAGCTTATGGAAGTAAATAGGTTGCAAATTGCATTTCATGTTGACTAAAAATGTGTGTGTGTGTGTGTGTGTGTGTGTACTTGTTTTTATATTCCGGTGGGGACTTAAACCTGAATACACACAGACTCATGGGGACTTGTGTCACGGTGGGGACCTAAATTGAGGTCCCCACGGGTAAACAAGCTCATAAATCATACACAATGAACTTTTTTTGAAAATGTAAAAATGCAGAAAGTTTCCTGTAAGGGGTAGGTTTAGGTGTAGGGTTGGTGTAGGGCAATAGAAAATACGGTCTGTACAGCAAAAAAACCATTACGCCTATGAGAGTCTCCTCAAGGATAGCGAAACAAGTGAGTGTGTGTGTGTGTGTGTGTGTGTGTGTGACCTAGCAGTTAGAGCACACGCCCTGACACATTGAGCTCTAGTGCATATGCAGACAATGCAGGCTTGAATCTGACACCATTTCCAGATCTTTCCACTCTCCATAAAAGTGGACAATGTTAGTGTGTGTGATTTCAGAGCCTCTCAATGATTAAAACCTGATAGTTACCATTTCCAGTTTTAAAACAGAAGACTCTTTTTGCATCAGTGAGCAGTTTTTCAGTAAGCAAATCATTTATTTAAGCAGCTTTTTTAGTGCAGTGCTCTAACACATAATTCTCTTTTAATCTAATTACTATGAAAGAGTGTTTTTAGACACTGAGTGTACTCAGTGCACCAGCTAGTTTGTAAACATGTAAACTTGGTGTGTGGGTGGTGGATCGAGAGCTGAATGTTGCTGTTATAATAGCACTGTGTCTGTACGCTCTTATGGTTTAGTGCAGTACATTTCACATCATGATTTTTTCTGTTGCTCTCTTAAACTCTCCTCTACGTGGTTTCACATCAGATGAAGTTAATATCATTGACCTGCTGTCGTCTTACTAATGAATATCTTT
The DNA here is from genome assembly GCA_021397915.2 of Tor tambroides. Lineage (NCBI taxonomy): Eukaryota > Metazoa > Chordata > Actinopteri > Cypriniformes > Cyprinidae > Tor > Tor tambroides. Next base: position 5,073 of record JAFVLL020022736.1, read on the forward strand.
GGGATGGAAGGAAGTTACTCGCCCTTAGCAGACATTTCCCATCCATAGTGACTTACGGTGTACTAATTACACGGACAATCCCTCTGGAGGAACCGAGGGTTAAGTGCTGTCCTCAAAAGCCTCATTGATGAATGAATAGGACGGTGTGTTCAGCATTTCTTCAGTTCCTGAGTCACCTGATTTGAACCTGAAACTTTGATGTTAGCAACCCTGATCCAAATTTAATGCTAATTTTAAATAATTGAATCTGTCAGTCTTAAATGTATAATACATAAATAGGAAAATTCTGTTTGTCCTTCCTCATGTCATATTAAACCTGTATTACGTTTTATTTAGAAGAAGATATTTTGAATGAAAGTCAATGTTGATGAAAGTCAAACAACAGTGGACTCTGTTTAGTTTCAAAATATCGTTTTTTTCTTCCACTGAAGAAAGAAACGTATACAGAAAGACCTGCATGTTAGCAAATGACAGAATTTTCATTTTTTGTGTGAATGATCCCTTTTTTTCCCTCTGTGTCAAGTCACATTTATTTCTGGTATGCAGCACTTTATACAAAACAAAGCAGCTTTATAGTAATGGAAAAGAAATAATAGCATTAAGGTTCTAAAGTGCAATTATGAAATGAATACAATTTCATCTGTAAAGCATCTCTAAAAAGATAAGTGTTATTCAGCTCACTTTAGTGTTGATTCAGTGCAAATCTTACAGAGTTCATTATTGAGCTCAGGTCAGTTCATTGTCGATTCAGTTTAATAATAGTGCACAGTGTAGCAGATTTCATCGGTTATGAAGCAAATCCAATTGAGCTCTCGGGGGTTTTAAACTAAAAACGCAAATTTTCGAAAGCGGGTTTCAAAGTGCAAGTTTTTGAAACAAATACCATTATCGCTCCCGTGTAAACTATGAAAATGCAAATTTGTGAAAGCTATGATGCATGCAGATGTGTGTTGCGCATGTGACATCGCCAACTACTGGCCTGGCATGCATAATACAGTGCCTAAAGACATTTTCATGGATCTGTGTGAAAGTAAATCATTTTGACAACATAATTGTGTGTACGTGAGAAATGTAAAGCAAATACTTTTTTTAGCAAGTCATTGTGCAAAAAGTACACTAAATTCACTCTCTGAAAGACAATTGTCATTATCCAGCTCAATTTAGTTCAAGTTTTGTTATCATCTAATGGTGTTAATGCAGTCAAATTGATAATATTATTGAATATTAAGTGTTTTTAAACCCTAATTAAGCAAGCCAAGGCAACAGTACAAAGAACCCAAAGTCTAAAGACAGAAACCAGGCTACTTTGGCACCAGTACATGTAAAGTGGCAAAAATGTCCATTACAAAATATTAAAGGAATAGTTCAACCAAAAATGAAAACATCATTGTTTTATGTTGTTCCAAACCCATAGGGTTTGTTTTTGTGTGGAATGCAAAAAAGGAGGTGCTAGGCTGATCTTTTCCATACAATGAAAGTGAACCAGGACTGTCAAGCTCCAAATAGGACAAAAAAGCTCTATAAAAGTATACCATAAAAGTGTGGCTTGTGCACTAGATTCCAAAGCCTACGACAGATTTTTTGTGAGAAAGAGACTGAAATTCTAGCTGTTACTTCACATTGCTCTCAAATGTCTTTTGCATTCAATGAAAAACATCCAATCACATAGAACCAGCGGTGCTTGTAATATAGTGAATGGGTCGTATGGAGCACTTTTATATCTGTGCTCTTTTACTTCTGATGAATAATTTTGTAACTCCGTTGTTGAAATAAAGTCATACATGAGGGTGGATAAATGATGACAGGATTTTCATTTCTGTCTGAACTACTCCTTAAACAGCGGAAGCAAACCACCATTGAGTTTAATCGTGCACCTGCTCGCGGATATTCTAAACACTGTAGATCACAGAAACAGTCTGCTGTTCGGCTGAATTATTTTCTCTCCTTGGAGATCTCCTTTATACAAGCAGAATCAAATTCAGATGTGTGGGTTCGGCTGCACTCCCAGAGAATAGCAGCAGCAATGAATGTTCATCATTTATGGCAAAGATGAATAAACCACTCTATGCCAGGCCTGTGTGCTCATTTAATCCCAAACATTTTCCTTTGTTGGCGTAGGAAATTGTCCTCAAACTGTCAGCATTGAGTGTTTCTGCGATTCAGAGTGTTCTCCTGTTGTTTAACCGCAGCCTTTTTTCAGTTTCCCGTTCAGTGGGTTTCTACGCTTCCAATAGTAACAGCCAGAATATGAAAATATGAAGTCATAACCACAGTATCTGTTTTCTCCTGTACAAAAGCTTAAGAAACATTATCCCAGTCTAATAACGTACACCCTTTGGAAAGGCCTTTTTTAGGATGAAATCATTCTCCGAGGGCCATTTAATAGGAAAAGTCACTCTCAGTTGGGTTTGGAACGCCATCAAGATTTGGGAGGGCTTAATTTGCTCAAAGTACTGGTCTTGCTTGTTTTTCCAGCTAGATCTGAAAAGCTTCACCTCCACCCTCATTTACTGTACTCTACTATAATTGCCTAAATTCAGCTGTTACAGGGCAGTGCTATGTGAAAATACAAATGCAATGTTTATGATCTCTGAAAACGCCCCTGCTGTAGTGTTTACTGAAGTGCAAAGATGTGCTTTTTCATTGCAGCTTGGTTTAGATTAGGTTTCAAATGACATCTGAGCCGGTGCAGGTCCAATATGATTTCTCTTTGTCGCTCATTTGTTGCACCAGGTGGCTAGAGACCTGCAGGGTGCGAGCGAGTGACCACATCTCAAGATCTCCCTCCCTCTCTCTATCGCTCTTTCTCAGCTTGGTTTCTTGCTTCCAGTACAAGGATTAAACTGATTAAATCCCACCTGCCACAGATGCACCCTCCCCCCGAGGAGACCCCCTTCCCCGAAACCTACCTCACCTTTTCCATTCCCGCCTGGGAGAGATGGAGCGAAAACCTAGACCTGACAAACAGCCTGGACTCAGAGACCACACAGTGCAGTGAATGAATCATTTCTTCTGAGTTGGATCTTTCTGGTGAATCAGTTTGGGAAAAAAACATTCGGAATCATTTGTTCATGAATCATTCACATATCACATTACTTTAACAGCTGAATTTTAAAATAAAATGTACTGGAAATATGACCACAGAAATGAATTATATTTTAAAATATTTTGAAATATTAAATAGTTTTTAGCTTTAGATTTGTAATAATATTTAACAATAATGCTGTTTTTATTGTATTTTCAAGATCAAAAGACTTCTTTCAAAAACATAAAAAAAAATACCGGACCCAAACTTTTGAACTGTTATGTACACTAAACAATAAATTATTAAAACTAAAATAAATAAACCTCTCTTTACTGTTTTTGCATATTAGTAAATAATTAACAACAACATAAAAAGTAACACAAATTAATTTATGAAAACCATCTCTGTTGGATAAGTGCATTATTTATGTAACAAAGTATGTAGCAAAAACACACGTTGACATGTTATGACAATATCACAGTTTTTGGCATGTTAATGACATTTCGTTTATAGCTGTTGGTTGTTTTGTTGGTTCAACAAAACATTATTTGTTTAATTGAACTTGTTTTATTTTTTTTTTTGTATGGACTTGAACTAATTGTGTGGAAAAGTTTTCCTTACATTAAGTTGAGTGAACAAGCATCTGTTTTTCTTTTTCTTTTTTTTTTCAAATTTAATTCATTCCTGTGATAGCAAAGGCTCTTTCATGTATAGAAAGTTCAGCATATATTTAAAATACAAAAGGTGTTTTTTCTGTCTCTTTGACTGAATTTAATGTATTCTTGTTGAATAAAATTAATTTCTTTCAAAAAAAAAAAAAAAAAAAAATCATACTGACCCCAAACTTTTCAACAATAATATATTTTCAATGTTTAGGTACTAAAATCACTCTGTTTCTACAAGCTGAATCAGGTCTGCAACAAATTTGAGCTAAGAAATATGAGATTTAAGACCATGCTAGAATGTCATGGACCACTTGATGACGTAAAAGAATCATTGAATCATTTTTTGAATCAGTTTATTATAACAAACTGTTAAATAGAAACAATTTGCAGTGGGTCAGAATTCCCATCACTCAGGATGTTCATGTGTAGCCCTGACATTTTTTACAAAGCTGTCCAGTAGTGAGAGAATGAGACACACACAAAGTTACCCAAACTTAGACTTTTGACTCCAAAAGCTCTGCTTGATTCCATGCGTTGTTCCAAAGTGTTACAATTCAGTCACTGTGATTAATGGAGAGTGAATTTTTGGCAGTTGTTGTTCTGTATGCACTGAATTAATGTTAGGACTCTATTCAAGGACACGTATTCTCTGTTTTGTGCTGCAGGCTTCTTTACGCTGTCACATTTCTCTGATTCATCAGAAGAAGGTATTCGTATAGAATTTCTTGCATCGTGTGCTTTGGAAGATACTTTAGTTCACCAGTCAGTTAAAAGTGAAATATTCGCGATTTGTGTGTGGAAAACTTTTGGTAATCTTTTCATACATTCTTCATGAGTAAAGCCTTTCCCGTGAATACATTCCTCCATGCTTTTCGTGAATTTGTGACTTCACGCTTTTTATAGATCGCTTGCAACTCTCTTTTATAAAAAAGCTTCTGTAGAAAATTCCTGACTTACTCTTAAGAGGGCTAAATTTGGAATGAAAAGTCTGTATTCGTGTGGTTTTCTTCACTTATTTTTATCTCCCAGAGTGCCCCTGTGAGATAAGGTGCATGTTGGCTAACCTTTGGGAAAAGAGCAGCCTCACACAGCGCACCATTTGATTTGCCGTTGTCAAATACAATCAGACGGAGAGACTCAGAATTGCGAAAGGGTGAAGGTGAGCCAAGGGGCTCTCGCCAGCTCTCGTCGCTGCTCTGCAGGAGGGTCCAACCTCTCACTAAATCAACACTGCAAATGTCACGCCGTCCCATCCAACAAGGCAAAGTACAGATAAGCACTTCGGTCCTGACCTACGGTGGCCCAAAAGGATTTTAGACACTTAAGTCACACTTAAAACTGTACAAATGTCACAGCTTTAGATAACAAAATAGGAAAGAAAGTATCTGCAAACAGCTTTTCTCAAAACTAACATTTTTGGCTGTTTTAGACTTTGGAATAATGGATTTTTTTTTTTCTTTCAAAGAACTCTTAAAACTCACCAATGACAAAGAAAGTAATATTGTTGAAATATTTAAAATAAGTCTTTTTTTATTTTGAATATATTGTAAAATGCAATGCGTTCCTGTGATGGCAAAGCACATTCTAATATGCTGATTTGCTGCTTAAGAAGCATTTTTTTATTATTATAATTTTTTTATTATTATTAAGAAAAATGGGTGTGCTGCCTAATATTTTTGTGGAAACCATGATACACTATTTAATATTACAATAAATAAATTAATAATAATAATAATAATAGCCTTATTCAGCAAGGAAAAATGCTATTTATTGAACATTCTATTGATCAAAGAATCCTGAAAAAAAATTGCTCGTTTTCCACAAAAAGCAGTTTTCAACATTGATCATAAGAAAAAACTTTGAATAACTGAATAATAGATAATAACTGTGCACCAAATCAGCATATTTGAATGATTTCTGACGATTCGTGACACTGAAAACTGGAGTAATGGCTGCTGAAAATTCAGGTTGCGATCACAGAAATAAATTACATTTTAAAATATATTCAAATTTAAAAAAAAAACATTTATTTTAAATATGTAATAATAATATGGAATGTTTGTCCAGTTATCTTTTGTTTTCATTTTGTATATTTTATCTATTTTTTTATCATTTAAAACCCAACAAATTGCTTTATGCAGCAGGTTTAGCTTGAAAAGTGTGTTTGTGCTATCTTTGATATTTGAATATATCTTTGATATTTTAATATAGAGCATTGACTTTCAAACATTTTTCAGTATTGCTGAAGTGTCCAAATATTTTTTGGCCGCTGTATGTTGCAGTTGTATTAATGGTGCTGAAGTCTGCTGGCCGCTTGCTTAAAGAGCAAATCTCTGAGAGACAAGTGCCGCTGCCAGCTGCTGCTCTGGCGTTTCATTTCTCGAATCGGACTTGGAAGCACGTTTCTAGATGATGAAACCGAGTTGAAAGAGAAACTTGGGTCAAGGCTGATTTAAATATTATTTTTTATCTTCTCGATTTCAGACTTCATTCTCTGCGAAAAAGCAGATGGCTTTGAGTGCAAATATGTCATTCTTGTCCACAGAAGATCTTTGACTGCTTCTGTGATCTTTGATTACAGACTCTTAAATCACTCTCAGTTGAATGGTAGTTATCCAGACTGACCTTTGAACTCGGTTTCATGGCTGTACACCTTGTCTGCATGCATCTTGGTAGACTTGAACTTGTTGCTTTTCCACAATCAGAAGTGGTCTGTGATGGTTTCTTTCTTTGTGATTCTGCAACTCAAGGTCTGTCAAGCCAGATATAGTCTCTCGCCCACGGGCCGCTTACAGTCCGCTTACTGACCGCTTACTGATGCATATTGCAAACACAAAACAGAAAGAGCTAGATGAAATCTTAAGATATTCTGATAGCTGGGAATTGGGAGTGCACCAATCCACCTGGAAATAAAGGTGCAGTGATACAGTAAGCACTTTTGGGGAAGAAAAGAAGATTTACATGAACATAAAATGTCTTTACGCAAATTTTGGTGTTGTCCAAATATATTTTTTTTCCAGTACATATTTTCCATGGTGATTTAATACTGGTATATAAAGTGAACCAACACTAAATGGTACATAAAACAAAATAAATGTCACTTTTCATGTAGGTAAGAAAGACATTTCTATTTGGGCAGATCTTTGTCAGAATATGTAATTGTTGCATATCTTTTATTTGCACATGCAACAGCTTTCCTTTTTTTAATGTAGTTTGACGACAAGTTTGTTGCACAATGTGCTACTGTTCAAAAGTTTGGGGTTGGTAATAGTTTTTAAAATATTTTTTTAAAAAGTCTCTTAAAGTTCTGGAAGAAGTGCGAAAATACAGTAAAAACAGTTATACTGTGAAATATAATTACAATTTAAAATATCGTTTTCTATTTTATGTATTTTAAAATGTAATTTATTCCTGTGATTGCAAAGCTGAATTTACAGCAGCCATTATTCCAGACTTCAGGGCCAAACGAGCCACTTACTGCTCAAGAAACATTTCTTGTTATCAGTGTTGAAAACAGTTCAAAAGAACAAAATTTATATGAAATGGAAATCTTTTGCAACGTTATAATTAATGCATCCTTGCTGAAACAAAAAGAATAAATCTTACTGACCTCAAACTTTTGAACAATAGCAGTTTTCTGAACTTCGTAATTGCCTCAAGCTCAAACGTCAAACCTCATGTTCTCAAACCGTTAATCATACAGCTTTGTTCACATATAACATAAATACAGTCGTTTTCCAGCCTGCAAGTTGCAGCTAAATGACAAATTTGCATTTTAGAAAGTATAGAATAATAAATTGCAAAACACAATGCAATAATACGTGTTTTGAAAATGAAGAAAGCAGTGTTTTCTAAGGAACCTGAAGACTACCTGCGGACACATTTTCAGCTTTGCTAACAAGCCATCAGGCAGGAGACTAAAAACACTAGCGGGTCTTTGTGAGGTTGTTAAAAACCCCCTGTTGTTTACCTGGAGGTAGTTCTGCTTTGGAATATATCCTGCAATTGATTCTAACCTTTCATTTACCTTTACTAATGACATGTAGCTCGCAAGCTTTCGGCGGTGCAGCTGATTTTTTTTTTTTTTTTTTTTTTTTACCGTTGTTAGGAGAAGCTAACCTTGGAAACAGCGAACTGGTATGATCATTACATTACCTGCTTCAACAACTGAATGCGGTAGATGTTGGAGTGCTTTGTGTGAGTGTAAGGCTCTTTAGCCTGTTGGAGGCTGATTGGAGAGTGTTTGGTGCTGTTTTTCCCTTTTAAGGGGTTAATTACTATATCAACAGAGCCAGATGCATAATAAACAGACATTTTTAGCAGCTTTCACCTCATTTTACCACTTTTTCAACCTCTGAATTAAAACATAACCTATGTTCAGATTGAATTACTATCAGCACATGCAAACTCCAAATAGTTTTAAAAAGGTAAATGAAGAGGTTATTTTTATCCTCTCCATTATCAGGGTCAATGCAAATCCTGATACGGCCTGTTCAGATCACATCCCCAGAAACCACGTAAATTACACCTCTCCTCACAACATGTTCTCTGGCTGTCACCAGCGTTTCCCAGGTAACAGTCATTACTTTCATCGGTTTCATTCTCTGGATGCTGATGTGGTTCAAGAGATGGTGCTTTTGAGTCTGTTTGAATGACATACATTCAGGGCTCTGATAGACCTGATGACTGCTGCTCTAAGAGAAACAAATTGAATATCACACCAGAAGCTCACTGTCGATTCATGTTCAGAGTCTGTAATCTTCTCGAACAGAATAAACAGCATGTATGTTTTTGCCTTTTAGCCTCCAAAAGGGTTTTTGGACTCCTTTCCATAGCTGCATGGTATGATTCATATGTCTTTTTATTGTATTATATTATCTCTTCATACATTTATTGGCTTTGAGTCATAATGTTGGTTTGTGTATTAAGGCTGGAATACATTACATGACTTTTGCCCCCCAAATTATAATCTGGAGGAGTTGACGCTAGTTGAAAAAGTCAAAGCCAGTCTGCATATTTGAGTCGTACACGTAGTGTACGATGGTCACAGACTGATTGTTTAGCTTCAGACTGTGATTCCATCCAGTTGGAGGATATCAAACATTTGATATTTTCAGCCAATTTTAGAGCACATATTGTTTTCATTTGTCATGCCTAGCGTGAGTTTGTTGTGATCAGAACTATTTTTTAAATCTGTTAGTGTATGATGCCCAGATTTTCCTTGACTGTTTACAAAGTCAGTAAGTGTATGATGTCTAACGTTTTAAAATCTTTTCAGATTTTAAAAGTCATGTAGTGTATTGCAGCCTTTAGTGGTGCCGATTTTTAGGATTGAGGATTGTTGACTTTGTTGTTTCTGCAAATTACATAGTTATGCCAGTAGGTGGCGACAAACGAATGACTGATGAAATCATTCAATAAACTGATTCATTCAAACACACTCATTCATTTGGGAACAAAACATGTGATGGTCTTTATGAGTGAGTCATTGAATCATTCGTTCAACCGTTTTGCTCAAACATCCAGATTTATTCATGAACAAAACATGTCTTTATGGCTGCATCTGATATTGCATACTTCCCTACTATGTATTAGACGAAAAACAGTATGTAACAAAAGAAGTATGTCTGAATTCACAGTACTCATAAAGGAGTATACAAAAATTAGCTGGACGACGTGCTACTTCCAACAAGATTTTGAAGTGTGTGTATACAATAGACACTTTACTATTGCACTGGAGAAGATTTGTAAATGACAGTGAAGCGATGCAACTGATGCTGGTAGGTCACATGATAATGACAAAATGGCGAATGTAGTACATGCAGATTACATACTACACAAATTCATACTATAGAATGTACTTTTTTAGCAGCTGCTAAATATATACCTACTCAAGTGTATGCGATTTCGGATGCAGCCTTCGAGTGACTTTTTGAATCATTCATTCTGTCGATTTATTCAAACACACTGCTTCGTTCAGTTGACTAGTTTCTTGACGAGTCATAGAATCATTCACTCAAATGATTCGTTCAAAAATCAGATTCGCAATGCAATGGTTTTTGGTTTGGCTTTGGCCGAGCAAAAATACACAAAGTAATCTGCAATATTGTGTCTGTAGTGTATGCTACTAAAATGTTCTTGTTTATTGTATTGTTTTAAAAAAGCAGTCACTCTCAAGTGCTGTGAATATTGAGAACAACAACAACAATGCTCGCTTATGTTAAATGTGTTGAATCACAAAAAAATATGGTTTATTTTAAACTGTGTATATATATGTGTGTGTATATATATAGCAATATATGGTAAGGTAATGGTACCATTAACAGGATTTTACTGTAACATTTTTTACAGAGCATATCATAAATCAGTGACTCTCATGCTGCTGTTTCTCCCAGTGCTCTGTATGCTTTGGTCTGCTTCATAACACCTGTTCTGGCCAAACACAGCTCTTTGGCTGCAGAGTGCACAATGAAGAACAGTAATTACCGGGGCCCCTTTCACACACACACTTTATCCTGTCATCGGTTTTAGTGATTGGCTCTGACCACAGTCTTCAAACCACTGGCATGTCTGCCCTGCAACAGAGCTCCATGTCTCTCTGTAATGTCTTCCAGTATTGTTCCCAGCAATTTAGGCTGGTGCTTGAAGTAGAGTATAACAGTGGTAAAATAAATAGAGAGAAAAAGAGAATCTATGAGGAAAATACATCACTTTATTTTTAACGCTGTGCATGGATGATGGCCCCTTATCCATAATTCTGTGACTGTTATTGTCACAGTGACAGCGTCCAAAATCGCATACTCTCTGAGTAGGTACACTGCCCTCCAAAAGTTTGGAAACACCCCTGGCAAAGTGTGATTTTGGACAATATCAGCATAAATCCTTATCATTTTTTGGTGCAAATACTGTACATTAAAGTAACTTGACATTATCATTGAAGACCAGCAATAATA
>JAFVLL020022737.1:0-55194 GCA_021397915.2 Tor tambroides
CGTGCGGGATTAACCTTGTGGATCGATGATACCAGCCTTCTCATCCTACCAGTAGGGGCAGCAGGACTCTTCTGGCCCATATCGATGAGCTGATAACCACTGATAACGGCCATTCAATCGAGTGATATCATTCGAAGCGGGTGGCTGTTGAATGAGTCATTTGGACTATTTTTATGGTGCTTTTAGTGTGTGTGTGTGTGTGTTTTCCTCTTTGGAGCTTGACAGTCATGGTCACTCTGAACTGTTGCTGTATAGAAAAAAAGCCCTGAAAACATTCTTCAAATTCTACTTTGGTTTTCAAGTGGAAGAAAATTAAAACTACTTGTTTTAATACCTGGTCTGAAATGAAATGAATTTTTAGAATTATTCATTTTTGGTGAACTACTGCAATTCTGCGGGCTGGGGGTGGGAAATCGCAACTAAGCTCACAATTGCGAGAAAAAGAGTCAGAATTGTGAGATTAAAAGTCAGTTATTTTTAAGAACTGCGAAATGTAAATTCAGAATTCTGTGAAAAATTCAAAGTTGTGAAATGTAAACTCACAATTCTGAGAAAAAGTTAGATGTAAATTCAGATTAAATTCAATTTTTGTTTGATGTAAAAAATATGTACATTTAAAAAAAAATAAAATTAAAAAATTATCAAAATGGCAAAAAAATGAACTCAGAATTCTGACACATCGGTAGAATTGCAAGATGTAAACTTCAATCAATCAATCAATCAATCAAATCAAAATTGCACAAAGTAAACTCAGAATTCCAAGTAAAATGAAAAATAAATTTTGTTTGTTTTTTCTCTGAATTCTGAGTTTACATCTCGCAATTCTAAGTATTTGTCAAAATTCTGAGTTCATTTCTTGCATTTTGATTTTGAATTTTGAAAAAAAGTCTACATGTCACTGATTCTGAGTTTACATCTAACTTTTTTTCTCAGAATTGTGAGTTTATATTTTACAATTTTGAATTTTTCTAAGGATTCTGAATTTACATTTTGCAGTTTTTTAAAAAGAAAATTTTTGAACTGCAAGATATAAACTCAGAATTCCAAGTAAAACAACAAACTGCAAGAAGTATACCTTTAAACAAATTTTTATCAGATGAAATCACGTTTTTTTTAAATGAAGCACTTAAAAAAGTACGAAAATGGTTAACAATAAATTAATATGCCTACACTAAATATATGTAATCATATTTAGATAATATGTTATAAAAAAATTCTCTCTGATTGATACTGTGGAAACATCTATAAAAACTAAATAGGCTAAGTAACAACATCTTGAAAACAACAAATGGAGAAGCACAGAAGAGCTTCCAATAAATCGTTCTGTAGGCTACATAAAACCGCAAACAATGCTGCATTCAATCGATCACATTTTAGTGTCCATCATGATGCCTTGTTGTAATGTAAAGCACGCAAAGCTAGGCTGACAAAACAGCGGAGTACACAATTTCAGCGGAAGAATTTAAAGGTTTAAAGGCCATTTCCGATCCATGGGATTACATCTCCATAATGGCCTCATTATTCATGACTATGACCTGAAACACTGAGGTTGAGGTAATGAGCTCTTCACTAGTTGCTGAATATTACCTTTTCTAAAGCATTATGTTATGAATTCACATACAGTACTCAAAAATTCAGGCCAACGGAGGCAGTGTTGTTGAGAATGTTCTTCCATACTTGTTATTTGTTTTTAATACTGACCAATGATCAGTTTTCACATACAAAAACCAACCAGACTCCCAGAGATATGTTGTATATTTAAATAGTGTATTAAATTGTGTAATGCCTCTAGGTTGAGGTACTATACAAATCCTGCTGAAAAAAGAAAACCGAGTAAAGCCTAAGGTGGTTTGCTGGTCTTGCACGTCTACAGCAGACGTGACCGCCGTCACATCACATCATGGCAAGTCAACTCGAGGTTGTTCACCCAAGCAGAAAAGCTGAACATCAACTCAGAAAGTTGTATGAGCTGCAAGATTTAAGCAACATTAAAATGGATAAATAACTATTCCAATGCCATTCAAATGTTTGGGATCAGTAAGTTTTTTCCATAAAGAAATTTAAAATTTAACTAAAAGTTAACAATTTTAACAAAATTTTAATAAAATAAAATGTTAATAAAATTTAACAAAATTTAATTAATAGTAATTCATTCATTCATTCATTCATTCATTTTGATGCACTGCATGTGTTTCATTTAGATAGTGTTCCAGGCAAAGCTGGTGTTTCGCCGATTTAACTGGTCAACCACATGCCCAAATCCCTTCCATAAACCAGAAAATACAGACTAGTCTATCCAGACTAGCTTAGCAATGGCTGGGAGAGCAGCTAACTTCTATTTTACAGCACCTTCAAAAGAATAATGGCACAGCACATTATGTCTGACTTGTGCGTGACTTACACTTTTTTTGCACAAAGACCATCCATGTTTTTAAGTAAAAAGTCCACTACTTGATCCTTACTCTAATTTATTTTGTTTTGAGGCTTGAGGGAAAAACTAGTTATAGTTTTACCACACATGCACACCAATTAAACCCACATAATCTAGCCATGTAAGGATACCACAACACCTGTGACGAATTTGGCACGCCTGCCCGACCCAGGGCGCCGTCTGCGCTCGTGATAAATGCCCCAATAAACAGTGAAACCTCGCGGCCCCCGGAAGACACGAAATGCGTGGCCACCCTAATTAGGTAGAAGAACCCCAACTGAACATATGATCAATAGAGCATCTCTGTGCACTGTCACATCCCATTATCGGCGCGGCTCATCATTTACAGTGGTTTTTACCTCTATTTTTTGATGCGCCGGAGCTCTCCACAGTCATTAGCTGTAAATCAGAAGCAGAATGTGCGGCGGGTAAAGGCGATGCTTTAATTATGCCAGCTGCAAAGCCGTTTCGGCCCTGACTCACCTCGTGCCCTGCCTGTAGAGATCATATGGCCGCCTGTCCGCAAGTGTGGCGACTGACGGCGCTTTGAAGCCCACTCACGCCGCAGGATGACCCACAGCACATAAACAAGCTAATTCAACTCGGTTTGTCATTCTAGTCAAATAAGTGAAATAACGAGCAAACTTCTCCATCTCAGAGTTTGAACAATTCTATTAACTTCTCATTTCCACCGACAGGTGAAGCTGTCTGTTGCCGAATTGTGAGCTATTGGTAAAATTAGGTCTAGTCCTTTCTCAAATGGGTGCAGAGGGAGGTTGTCACACCTTTAGTGTGATTAATTAATGTTTGCTTCTCGAACCACGGAAGGAAAGTGAATGCTTCTTCATTTGCGTTGTCAGGATTACAAAGGGGAAGGGTAATCCAAATCAGCTTCCTAGACGACAGCTACTTTATCATCATTACAATGGGTTTACTGGTGTCTGTTTGGGGCGATTTTGTAGTGTCTACGAGAAATAAATCTATAACTGAAGTTCCTGGTTGTTTGTCACTATTCAAAGACCACTGGAGAGCTGCAAGAATGGATGGACTCTTCTGGATTTAGGTGTTCGTACAAGTAGGAATTTCCTCAAGGGACTGTGGGGAATCTAACCTGAAAAAAAATAATGTGATTTAATAATATCAGCTCAAAAGTCTTCTTTAATTGGTCTTTAGAGTTTCAGTTAATTGGTTAAACTAGTTCACACCATAGTCTTTGTGATTCATTAGCGAATCTAAAAAAGAAATTCTGCAAATCATTGTCCAAATGACTGGAAAGGTCATTGAAAAGCCAATGAAGTTGCTATTCTTTTAAGTTTTTTAAGCTTTTTTTTTTTCAGTGAAACTCTCATGGATTCAAAACAGTCTGAGTGATTAATTATTTTCATTTCAATGAATTAGTCAAACTGGTTCCCAGAGTTATCTGAATGATCTATTAGTGAATCAGTTCAAATCTTAAAAAAAAAATCATTATCCAAAATGAATCATTATCAAAAAAGAAAAGACTCTAGAAAGATTCATTATCCAAACCGACTGAAAAAGTCACGAAAAAGGCATTGAAATTACTGTTCTGTTGGAATCTTTTCATTGAATCTGTTAAACCAGTTCAAAATGTGGTCTGAATGATTCATTAATGAATCTGTATAAATACTATACATTAAACCTTTGTGCATCAATAAAAAAAGTTACACAGGTGCATAGTGGACAAAAATGTCCATGTCAAAAAAACGGTCATAAAAATTGGAAGCTTGGGAGCACAGACTTAAGTTTGGTCTCATTTTAAAGAAGACCCATGGCAGATTATTGTTGAAGTAAAAAAAGTTTAAAACAAAAAAAAAAGTTACACAGGTTTAAGTTTATGAAAATGATTTATGAACAATATTTTATATTTTATTTTATGCATATTTTATATACGAAACATGTTGAACTCTAAACCTGCTAGAAAATCAAAGCCACAAATCTAAACAAGTTGTGTTCCAAATTTGAGGTTGATATCTCAAAAAAATGAGCTTTCAGTAAAATTTTGTTTGGGTGCAGTACCAAATTTTCCCCATTAGATGCCAGCAAAACTCTGCTGGTGCACACAGTGGTTGGATTTGTGATTTACAGTAGAGTTTCTCTCTCTCAGTTTTTACAAGAACACACAAATACACACACAATTTTTTTTATGACACACATACAAACCACACCCTGACATCTATACCAGCACACCCACACAATAATAGCTGCATTATTTTCCAATTGGCTCTATAATATGCAGAAGCAGAAAACAGGAATAAAGCAAGTATTTGCTTTATAGACCCTTTATAGACCAAACCTGAAAAAATGGCACCATCTGGTAAAAAAATACATTTTGAAGCCTTGCCAACAGAATAAAAGCCTATTAACAAAAATTGCATAATGTTACAGTTAAACGGCACTGCGATGAAAAATAGCGGTTTTAGTGGGTTTCAATGGGGACATTTTTGTCCAAAAAGCGCTGAGAGGAACAATTTTGTGTACCTAGTGCATAACAATTTTAAGCTTGGGAGTTTAAGTTTGGTCTCACTTTAAAGAAGACCCATGGCAGATTATCATTGAAGTAAAAAAAAAAGTAAAAAAAAAAAAAAAATGAAACCAAAAAAAAAGTTATAGAAGTTTAAGTTTATGAAAATGCTTTATGAACAATATTTTATATAAAATATATATTTTATGTTACATGTTGAACTCTAAACCTGCTAGAAAATCAAAGCCATAAATCTAAACAAGTTGTGTTCCAAATTTGAGGTTGATATCTCAAAAAATGAGCTTTCAGTAAGATTTTGTTTGGGTGCAGTACCAAATTTTCCCCATTAGATGCCAGCAAAACTCTGCTGGTGCACACAGTGGTTGGATTTGTGATTTACAGTAGAGTTTTTCTTTCTCAAATATTACAAGCACACACACACAATTTTTTTTATGACACACATACAAAAACACACTCTGACATCTATACCAACACACCCACACAATAATAGTTGCATTATTTTCCAATTGGCTCTATAATATGCAGAAGCAGAAAACTGGAATAAAGCAAGTATTTGCTTTACAGACCCTTTATAGACCAAACCTGAAAAAAATGGCACCATCTGGTAAAAAATAAATACATTTTGAAGCCTTGCCAACGGAATGAAAGCCTATTAACAAAAATTGCATCATTTTACAGTTAAACGGCACTGCGATTAAAAATAGCAGTTTTAATGGGTTTCAATGGGGACATTTTTGTCCAAAAGGTGTTGAGTGTTTCACTTTTTTGTACCTAGTGTAAAATAGATTTATTAAAGGAAATGAGGGTGGAATATTAAAATTCCAATAAAAATACACACCTGAGCCTAAATGTACACAGGCAAAATTATAAACAACAACAACAACAAAAAAAAACAAAAAACAAAAAAAAAACATAAAATGGACAAAAATGTCCATAAGGGTGCACAAGGGTTAAAAAAAAAAAAAATCTGCAAATCATTATCCAAAATGAATCATCATCACAAAAGAAAAGAATCCAGAAAGATTCATTATCCAAAAAGTTCACAATGTGGTCTGAATGATTCATTAGTAAATCAGTCTGAATCTAAAAACAATTCTGCAAATCATTACCCAAATGACTGGAAAGGTCACTGAAGTTGCAACTCTTTTAAGTTAACTTTTTCGATAAAACACTCAGGGGTTCAAAACAGTCTGAGTGATTAATTCTTTTCAATGAATTAGTAAGACTGCTTCCCAGAGTTGTCTGAATGATCTATTAGTGAATCAGTCTACATTTTAAAACAAATCATTATCCAAAATGAATCATCATCATCAAAAAAGAAAAGAAAAGAATCCAGTAATAATCACTATCCAAAACGAAAGAAAAAGGCATTGAAATTACTGTTCTGTTGAGTCAAATCTTTTCATTCAATCTGTTAAACCAGATCAAAATGTGGTCTGAATGATTCATTAGTGAATCAGTCTCAATCTAAAAAAAAAAAAAAAAAAAAAACAGTTCTGAGAGTCAATATCCAAATGACTGGAAAGGTCAGTGATTCTTTTGTGAAAATTCTATTCAATGAATCTGTTAAAGGTAGTTCACAACATGGTCTAAATGATTCATTAGTGAATCATTCAAAATATATTAAAAATATATAACTGCAAAACTTTATCCAAATGATTGGGGAAAAATTGGGCCAGTATTGGGCCTTCTTTTGGGTCAACTCTTTTTAATGAATCAGTAAAATTGATTCACAAATTAGCAAAATTATTTTTTTTTAGATCCTTATCTGACTGGAAATTTACTGCTTAAAAAGATTGAGAAATTTGCTGTGCTACAAACATACTTTGACATTCAAAATTTAGAAGTTCATTATTACAGGTTCAAAAGCACAAATATGACCAAATGCTAACAATTAGCTTTCTTTAGGTATATTAAAATGTCTTGGTCATTGCTTATTTAACATTGCAGCTGCAAAAATCAGACTGTTTCATATCTTAATGTCAAAGACAGTCTTGACAGTGGTCATAAAAAATAAATTAAATATATAAATAAAAAACATTTCAAATGTCATAAGTAAACCTCAGAGGAGTGGAAAAAAAGAACATGACCCTTTAAAGCGAACTCACTTATGTACAGTGTGGCTCAGCACACATCCTTGAGAAATGCCTTACAGTGATTGTCTTTTTGTCTGTTCGCTTGTGAAATTATACCTCTGTGATCATCACACCAGGGAAAGGAACATCTAAGACCATGCATCATCCTATTTTGGGCCCTCAAAACAAACACCAATAAAGCGCAGATCCTTGGAGAACTGCAGGGGGGGGATTTCAAAGCAATAAATGCACCTCTTGCTTTGTAAACATTTGTTTAGCACCTCAGAAAGGAAATACACACACACACCCACACACCCACACCCACACCCACACCCACACACAGAGACAAGTAAACCGGACTGGGGCTAGTTGTCACATGGGCTATATCTCCGTAACTATAAGGTGTTGAAATCCAGATACCCAGCAACAGAAATGCATTGGGTTCTTCTATATATACACATTTAATTATTTAATTTAAATTATATATATATATATATATATATATATATATATATTAGTATAGTGTAGTATTTTGCAAATACTAACTTGAAAAGAAAATAATTATGGACTCATATATTGAAGAAATTACACAGGACACTTTAATGTGGATGACAAGGAGTGGCACTTAAAAAATCTATATAAGTATAATAACATTAATAATATCAATAATTAACATATTATTATTATTTAATAATAAATCTGTTGGCTGTTTAATAAATGATTTAATAAAATACATTTTTATGGCAAAATTTACATAATAATAAAATGCACTCCATTAATACATTTTGTCAAACTAAAGACCCCCAAAGTGGCTCTTTAATTTGACAACTTTTCAATTACTCAAATACTGGTCCCAGTCATGCCTATAATGGCTCTTGGGTTAAATTTACACACTTTAATAAAGCTGTCAAAACGTCCTGTGCTACCTCATTCAATTGACCTTTTCCACATCTGCGCTATTTACGTCAGAGAGCCGACGCAACGAACACTCGGCCCTTTCAGTCACCCCGTAGGTGGTTTATAACCAGTTTTTGTCTGGCTGTGAGAATAATAAACTGTTGATAAATACTCTCTAGCTTCCCTCAGGACATTTGTTAATACTCAGAGGTTATAGAGCCGAGGGATTCATTTGCTCTATTGCACTGACTTGTCTCTCCTCACTAGATGTGTCACCATTGTTTAGCTTATGTGGATGTGTAGAGAAGTTGAAAGTGTTTTTCCTGATACATATCAAATACGTAAGTCCCTGTATAGGAACTTCAGAGAGACCAGAACAGACACAATATGTGAATATTTCTTAAGAAAACTTAATGGTTTTACAATTAATTATAATAATAGAATTTTATAATAACATTATAAAATAATGTGAAAGAATTAACAATTTATAGAGCTGACAACTGAATGATAGTCTTGCATAAGGTCTGTTCCACACTGCATCTTCTATTTCTGGCCAAAAACTGCCAAATTTACATGTCAGTCAGACGTTAGCTCAAAGCGGCCAATCACAGTTTATTTTGGTCATACGTGGCATTTAGGAGTATCTGAGTCATGAAATATATAAAAATAATGAAATCGCATGTGAATCCTCATGAACAACTTAGTGGAAAAAAAATCATACATCTGGCATGATTGGAGTTACTGTAATTAGCACTTGTGGCCATAGAGGATCTCACTTAATTAAGTAAGAATTAGTTGGCTATATATAAATATCACAGTTTTGAAATAAAAAATCTTTATATTCACTGTTGCACTTTAGAGTCACAACCTGAATGTATTTAGAAAATGTGGTTGTTATTTAAGTGACTCATAGGTTTCAAGGTGAATTGTGTGCTCATTAGGGTGATTGTTTTTGTACATGTACAACTTCTGCAAAACAGAAATACTTACGCAAACAACACGATCTATTTAGTTTAGTCCAAAATATATTCTACCATAATGTCACATTAAAATCTATTCTGAGTTACGGTAGTTTGAATTATAAAATCAAGAACAACATAACCTATATAAAAATAGTTTTAAATAAAACAATTATAATGTACAATTATAACTGTATGCTTGTGTTCTCGTACCTTGGCATTAAATTACATAAAACTAGTTAAACGCTGCTGTGCGAGTGTTTCTAATACAATGTCTGAATGAATGACAGCATAGTTGAAATCTTTCTCTATCCTGACCAATGTAACAATCTCTCAATATTTTTTTCCCCCATCTTTTGGAAATAGAAATGCTATTGTGAAATTTTTCTTTTGCTATTAAGCAAATGATAACGCAATGATAATATATATATTGTTTTCAAAAATGTTATTCTGTCAGAATGCGCAACACATTTTTAATGGCCATCAATGGATAAATCCAATGGTGTAGTTACAGCATCCACCAGCAGGGGCAAACAGATCTGTGTAACTAGTCATGCAAACACACGCTGAGACGCCCACAGCATCCAGATATTTCAGTGAGGAGGAAGGCTTTTTGATGTCTAGTGCAGCTGAGAGTAAACTAGAGCGAGAAGGGATGATGGCCGAAGGCTCGTGAACACCTTGACAAAATTTAAGCTGGCAGTGGTGTGCGAGGGAGAAATTTGATGATACACAGTGTGCGTCACTGTCACTGTCGTGCTAGACTCCAGGGATATTTATAGCAAGCTGGAAAAAAATGGTGTGATACAAAAAATTCACTGCACTACTCAGTTCTGTTATGTTTGTGAGGAACTTCTCAAAGCTACACACTGAATTTGAATTGCCAGTGGGTACAAGTTCAGATGCGTAGATATATATATATATATATATATATATATATATATATATATATCAGAATCAGAATCAGAATGAGCTTTATTGGCCAAGTATGTTTACACATACGAGGAATTTGTTGTAGTGACAGAAGCTCCACAGTGCAACAGAAAGACAGCAACAGGACAGGACACAGATAATAAAAGAATAATATACAAATATACAAATAGACAATGTACAAAACAGCAAAACACAATACATAATATAGACAATTATGTATGTACAGGTCAAGTATGTGCAAATTTGAAATGAGAAATAAAATAAAATAAGTGAGTGGGGTGAATGGATAATGTATAATAGTTGTGTGTTCCGTGTTTATTGTCGAGTGTTCATGAGATGGATTGCCTGAGGGAAGAAACTGTTTCTGTGTCTGGTCGTTCTGGTGCTCAGAGCTCTGTAGCGTCGACCAGACGGTAACAGTTTAAAGAGGAAGTGTGCTGGATGTGAGGGGTCCAGAGTGATTTTACCAGCCCTTTTGCTCACTCTGGATAAGTACAGTTCTTGGAGACTGGGGAGGGTTGTACTAATGATTCGCTCAGCAGTCCGGACTACCCTCCGTAGTCTTCTGAGGACAGATATGGTAGCTGAGCTGAACCAGACAGTTATTGAAGTGCAGAGGAGGATTCAATGATGGCGGAGTAGAACTGTTTCAGCAGCTCCTGTGGCAGGTTGAACTTCCTCAGCTGGTGAAGGAAGTACAACCTCTGCTGGGCCTTTTTGACAGTGGAATCTATGTGATTGTCCCACTTCAGGTCCTGGGAGATGGTGGTGCCCAGGAATCTGAATGACTCCACTGCAGTCACAGCGCTGTTCATGATGGTGAGTGGGGGAGAGCAGAGGGGTTTCTCCTGAAGTCCACGATCATCTCCACAATTTTGAGCGTGTTAAGCTCCAGGTTGTTAAGACTGCACCAGACAGCCAGCTCCTTAACCTCCTGTCTGTAAGCAGACTCGTCCTGGATAAGGCCGATCAATGTGGTGTCGTCTGCAAACTTCAGGAGCTTGACAGAGGGGTCTTTAGATGTGCAGTCATTCGTGTAGAGGGAGAAGAGCAGTGGGGAGAGAACGCAGAATATATATATATATATATATATATATATTTTTTACCCATGTTTGGTTTTCAGATTTTCCTCCACTGTGATCTATACTATAGATCTCTTCATATTTGTTTTTGTTATGTTCACAAACATGATGCATACTTGAAATGATCTGGTGGCCAGAGTATATAATAATTCATGAACATCACATTTATGAAGCAATCAAAGGCAGCAGAGATCAAAATTCTCATACTAAGCAAAACAAACTAGTATTATGGTTCCTACATGTTAAAATTTTGAAGCATAATAACACCACCACTTACGGATAAATCGATAATAGGTCATTTCTTTCAATATTCATGTCATACCAAACCGGTATGGCTTCCTTCTGTGGAGCACAAAAAAAAAATATTGTGAAAAATCTTGTTTTGCACCCCAGTGACTTCCAAATGACACAATTGTTCGTAAACGACAGCTTAAAAAAATGGAAATGTTCATTTTAACACCACTTATGGATAAAATACCAGTGGAAAACTCAAGCAATTTGATATTGTTCATACTGTAATTTAGGTTTATGAATGTTTGCTGTACAATTGATTTGTATGTTTGAACTGTTGCTGAAGAATAAAATTAGCTTACTACTAATTTTGCAACATTATGAGGTGTTATGGTGTGTGCACACCAAATGTAACTATTTGCGCGAGTAGATTGCAAACAAAGTCAATGCAAAGATGCAAATTCATGCTAGGTGACGCGAATGATGCGTAATATTTACCTCTACCGCGTCTTCCGTGCAAGCTGAAAAATTTCAGCTCGAGCAGGAAATTCGCATGGCATGTTATCGCGCAAGCCAATCAGTGAAGAGCTTCTTGACATGTTTGGGTTGACACGTCTCGTTATATCAGAAAATGGAGGTAAGCACACACAATATTTTTATTCATGAGTATGACACGAAAAACATCCCACGAGTAATCTAGAGCGATAACGCGATGTGAATTTTTGCGTCACTTTTGGTGTGCACCATTATGGCAACAAATCATGTGAATTTTATGCTTGAATTGAAAATTTTCAATTTACACGGAAGACGCAATTGAGGGGAATATTGCACGTTCGCGCAAACATGGTACGAAGATGAACGTCTTACGGGTTTGGAATGATATGAGTATTAATGACAGAATTTTCATTTTTGGGTGAACTACCCCTTTAACTCTTCTCAGCCATTGATAAGTTACTCCATGTATGTGACTGTGTAAGCTCCCATCTCATTTCTTCCCCTCACCATGTCCCCTTAGGGGCTCCAGGGAATTCAGTTAACTATGACCTTTTACATTTAATTAAAATTTTTACCTGGCAAACCAACATGTGCACTCACAAGCTCCGAAGCCCTGAAAATAAAAAGCCATACCTCCATGTGAGATTTTTCAGGGGTCATTCTGGAAACTCATCCCAGTGAGTCTGAGTTTAATTCAGTGAAATGTCTTGATTGTGGGAAAAATAAAATCTATGTGAGAATTAAGACTTCCGATTAACGTAAATCCGGTCAATTGGATAAGAAGTTGAGAACAAATTGTGGGATGATTAAACTGTCAACTGACATCAAGAATGATAATGTTTACAATGTAACCATGAGATTTTTAAATGAAACAGAAAAACAAAACAGAAAAGTTCAGATAGAGGAACAATTTCATTGGGATCACTTTCAGAGCGATTTTATTTCCCAGCCAAACAAAATCAAAATCCACTTAACAAAATCTGCCTTAACACAATGTCATTGCCAACTGATATGCTAATATTGCTATTTTATGCTAACGTAGCTATTGTAACTATTAAAGGAAACTACGCTGCAAGCTTGCTGTACTATATAGACAACTAAAATTATTATGACAGAAACATTCTAGTCGTGTACAGTGTCCAGAAAATACGTTGCTTTTATATAGCCACAATTAATGCTAAGCATATCTTGCACACATTTGCCACAGGCTGGTAGTTTCAGTTTTGTTTTGAATAAATTTACTTGGGCTTGGCGTTTATATTAAATGTTGTTTATAATGAATGCCACTATAACTTTTGTTTGTTGAATACCTATATCGTTCATTCCTGTTCTGAATACTGTCAAATTTAAAGGATTTGTTGTGGAGTTAAGGGAACTAAAATAGATATTTATATTGTTTGTGATAGCTTATTTACCGGTATTATTTCTGAAAATACTAATAAAATGCAAGTTATACACTGATGCGACTTATGGTTCACTGAAAAATGAAAATTCTGTCATCATTTGCTCACCCTCAAGTTGTTCCAAACCTTTCTTCTGTTGAGCACAAAAGCATATATTTTGAAAGATGTTGGCAATCAAACAGTTGCCGGTAGCCACTGACTTCCATAGTATGAAAAAAAAACCTATATAAGTCAATGGCTTCGCCAACTGTTTGGTTTCCTACATTCCTCAAAATATCTTTAATCTCTGTGTGTGTGTGTGTGTGTGTGCATTTCTCTCTCAACAATGCAATTTTGACTCATTTTTGGAAAATACAGTACTGGTAACAAGAAATAAGTGGTCAAATTATGAGGCCATTCAAAATAAATAGGGTCAAAACTGCATCCATCTGCAGTCCTATTATTTATTGCAAATGGCCTCACAATTTGACCACTTTTCTTGTTACGATACTGTGTTTTCCAAAAAAAAAAGTCTTAACTCGAATATAAATTGCACAGGGTCAAATCTGCATCTATCTGCAGTCCTTCATATGTGCGACTTATTTTCCAGCAAATACAAATTGACCGCTTTTTTTTCCTTTTGTTAGCTTCCATTAGGGTGAGGCCCTTCACAATAAATAAATAAAGGACTGCAGATGGATGCAATAACTTTCCCCTGAATTTACCTACTCCTCCAACATTATTTCCACCAGCAGTATGCTATATCAATACTCTAACCCTTTGATGAACTGACCATTCATATACTGAGAGTCATATTAAGCTTCGATTTCATTCCCCCCACAAAATCTCCAGTCAGAGATGACTTTCATGTCCAAAACAAATGATTTAAAAAAAAAATGTGGCCCGAGGCAGTTATGAAAGGTTGTGCATCTGCGAACCATGTGCGAAGCCCCCAGCAGCCCAGCGCTGGTCGTCCACCTTGTCAACATTAACTTGAAGCGAGACGTGACGCTTTCTGTCATACTGTATCTCCAAGCACGGCCCCGTAGAGGAAGACCAGCCGTGAGGATCTGACAGTTTTGCGTCAGTGCTTCAAACATGGGAGGGTCGGGCTTCAATACAGTGCTATTCCTGGAGGACGGACTATCTTGCTTTCTCCGTTCTGCTCTCTCTCGGCAGGCTGCAGACTCTGAGAGATGAATGGCAGGTGGGCTCAGCCATGTTTTAGATGATTGGAGGGGGTCTGACCCCGTGGTCCACTCCCTGCTGTTGTTTTCGGAGATACAGAGACAAGAAGGAGGAGTGCTGGAGGAGAGATTGCTTACTAACTTGTCAAAGCAAGTCGGTCTGCTGGGCTTGTGTGAACAAACCGAGACTATTGCTACGCTGGACCTCACAGTGACTGGCAGAAAGTGCTTCAGAGGCAATTAGTGAATACACGAAAGTCCATCAAAACATGAGATTTGATATACAGTATATAGAAGCTACTAAAACCTGAAAACTGGTTGATAATTGTAACATTTCAGCTGAAATATTATGCGTCATTCTACATGTAGAATTTTTTTTCCAGATTTTCTTGACCATTTTAGATCTTGACGACAAAACAGGAGAAAACATCAAAAAGATTTACAATGAAAGAACAGAGTGGAGACCCTCTACAAGACATAAATACTATTCTTTGAAAGTTTTTTTTAAATACTTTTATTCAGTAAGGATGTATTAAATTGATCAAAAGAGATTTTTAGATTTCAAAAGTAAATCAGCATATTAGAATGATTTCTGAGGCATTATGTGACACTGAAGACTGGAGTAATAATGCTGAAAATTCAGCTTTGTATCGCTGGAATAAATTACATTTTAAAGCATATTCAAATAGTAATAATAATAATAAAAAAAAAACAGTTACTGAAATGTTAATAATATTTGAAAAAAAAAAATACTGTTTTAATGTATTTTTGATCAAATAAATGGAGCCTTGATGAGCATAAAAGACTTCTTTCAAAAATATTAAATCTTGCAAACCCCAAACTTTTGAATGGTAAGGTACAGCATTACAGATGAAACAACAGGTCTTCAGATTTTTTTGTTAAAGTTTTGTAAATAAAAATGACAAAATCAGTGTTCTATATGCAATCAACAAGACATTGTTTGCATTGCAATCAACAATTTTTATTTCTTTATTAAGTTAGTAATATGTTCTTGGAAAAAATGTTAAAAGCTTAAAATGCTACCAAATCCTCCCCAACCGCTATTTTTTTAAAAAAAAGTAAATTAGCTAATAAATAAACTGAAACTCAATCAATTCTTGGCTTAGGTAATTTTGCAACTAAGGAAAACACCCTAGTAACTGCACAGCAATGCCCTGAAAACCAGGGATCTGTCTCAAGACTTACATCGTCAAACACCACTCACATTTTCAGAAGGACTGACTCATATATAATTTTTCATATTCGCATAGTGCTGATCGTGCCAGCAGATAAATCTGTGATGTGATTTCCATGGAGCTTACAGGTTCGTATGGCATTAAGAATTCCTCCGCCTCCAAAAGAGGAATAGTAGGCCGGTAGACTCTTTTATTATTACCTTTCCTCTTCCATCCTTCCACTGTTATGACCATGAATAGCCAATTGTGCTTTTCACAAATGTCAAACAGCATTATTAGACAGAAACCTCCTGATGTGAATTCAGATGGGATCATCAGTTCAGGATAGAGCTTCAGTCTTTTTCTTAATCACTGATAGTAATTACAGAGTGCGAATTATGGGGGTTCAACAAAGCTTTGAAAAACTTTATACTTAGTAGCTGTCATTACTTTCTCACCCTTAAATGTTCCAAACCTGTTTGACTTAACTTTCTTCTGTGGAACACAAAAGGAGATATTTTGAAGAATGCACTAGTCGTTCTTTTCCATACAATTGACCCTTCGTGAAGACCCACCCCCTTCATTACTGTTGCTCTGTCCAACAAGCCATGGCGCTCTCCCACCACACATGTTCTCACGCAGTAAAAAAAAGCATCATCGAGCAAAAAGAAAATTGACAAAGTGCGACAGACAAGACAGAGCAGGTTAGTTTAGGTATGAAACAAAGTCCATAAGCATAAGCTGATCGGTTTATGTTGCATATGCAGCCAATGAGCTAACTGCTTTACATTTAAATGATTGGTAAGCATTTACTAGAGCTTTTCACAGTGTGTTTTCAAAGTGAAACCCTCCACCTTCCCCAGCTCCACCTGTATAGATCTGTGCAGAAGCAGTATGTCTTAAATA
The DNA here is from genome assembly GCA_021397915.2 of Tor tambroides. Lineage (NCBI taxonomy): Eukaryota > Metazoa > Chordata > Actinopteri > Cypriniformes > Cyprinidae > Tor > Tor tambroides. The sequence goes on from JAFVLL020022737.1 coordinate 16,257, forward strand.
CAGCACCGTATCGGCGAATGTATTGGCAGAAAGTTAGAATATCATGATAGAACTGTTGAATGAAAACTGTTATAAACCGATTATTATGCTGATACAAATAAAATCTATATACTGAATAATATATTGAACTAAATGCTAGATACAGTTTGTGTAAATACCAATATACCAAAATTCCAATATATTAAAAATCAAATAAAAACCAGGAAAAATACATACTTTAAAATAACAATAATAATAATAATAAACTTCATGCATAATGCTGAACTTCTAATTATAAACAAGCCTCAAATATAACAGGACTCTTATTTTGAAATGTATATGCTTTACTGTTGTTGCTGTTCATTCAAAAAGACAATGGAAATAAAATATGCAACCATCTACAACATACTACAATATAAACACCATAAATTGTCATAATTTATTAACAGTCAAAGTAGCATTCGCTTGGCATAAATGGATGGTATTAACTGATTGTAGAACCTGTAGAACATGCAACAGCACCACGTTTTGACTTTAAAAAATGCAGTGCTCAAATTTATTTAATGAAATCATAACCTTTTGAAATTGAATAATTACTTTAGGCCCTATCATGATTCCCGCTTTTCCATCTCCAAATTTAAGACCTCTTAAAATAAAGATGTTTTTTGTTCCAAATGCAAGCATTTCCCTGTTGGACTGCAGATTTCATGTTTCAGAAATGAAACAAAAACACCATAAAAATCATAAAATGGATATATAATGGAAATGCCTAATTGCTAGTATTTTCTAAGCAAACCCAATTACATAACATTTTCCCATTTTTGCATAATTTGACAAAATTACTTCTTAATTGGAAACGACGCACAATAAGATATTCAGTTCATGAGCGATATTTACTTTAATTGAATTTGTCTTGTTTTCTTAATACATCACATCTCATTTAATCTCAAACTCTTGACTGAAACCTTTGTCTCCTTTGTAAACAAGTATATTACTTGGTAAAATTTAATTGGAGAAAAATTGCAGGCCATAAAGCTACAAGACTGTAAATCTGTATTTATTTAACAACAACAAAAAGACAGCAGCGAAAATTGAGAAGGCGTGATAAAAAAGATTCCAAGATTTAAAGCATCCTTCATAAAACAAAAGGAATCTGTTAGTTTAAATTTCCGAAATAAAATGTCCCGAAATTGACAAAACGCTCAAAGAAATAAATTCTCTCTTTCAGGTGGCATGTCAGTGCCTTTTGAAAAGCACCTAATTATTTGGCCATCATCCACACTTGTACAAATACAGTTAGCACTTACATTGACACTTTATGACACTGTCATTAGCAACAGCACAGGCTGCATTTTTCCTGTTAGCTTCATTGAAACAAAGAAAATAATTTTTTGGGGTGTATTTTCAAGCAGCAACTTCAGTATTGCAGAGCCACTGCAGTGCATGCTGGGAACAGAATAGCGATCCATATTTTAATAACGTGCATCCAGTATTCAGTCTGGCATAAAAAATTAAACAGCATGTCCCAGGGGACCCCGATAATGATGCGAAATATCACCAACCTCTTACGGAGAGTTCACCATAAAAATAGCCTGGAAGTGCAACGTACGCCTACCGATCACGGGTTCAAACAGCCACGGTTGTAAGAATGCTCCCTATTATTATTCATATAATATCAACAACAGTTAATAATTTATGAATCACCATTAAAACCCTACATGTGGAGGGAATCCATGTTTATGAAGACTGCGGTTTAAATGAATGAGGACAACTGATTATTTTGTGCCATTTGCAGTTAAGAACGTGCGCGCATATGAAAATGCCTTCAAAAGAGGAATTATATAATACATAATTCAGCCTTGAATTAAAAACAGAGATAAAACAGGTGGGAAAATCACTGTGGGAATAAAGAACCCAATCATTTATCCCCAAATTCAAATTCACCAAATGCTACATGAGTGAGTATGTGTGCTATTTTAAGCGAGGAAATATGTTCATGCATTCAAGGCTGGAGATATTAAGTAATTCTTATTAATGTTATTATGTTGCTGGGTAACAATCCTCCAAAGACAGGCAGCTTGGCCATTGTCCTGTTACATTTTTAAGGACGATTACTATGTGGGTAAAAACTCGCCCAGAATTTGCGCCTCCCATTTGGCTGAATTCCAGGCTTTCAAAGTTGCACAAATGTTAGCTTAATGAATCATTATCATTTGATATTTCTGCAGTGTTTGCTTGCCAAAAATCAAGGCAACAGGCATCTGTAATCACAGATAGACATCTGCCAGCTCACTAGAAAATGCCAAATAAAAACTGAGCAACCGTGAGAGAAGACCTTCAATACTCCAGAGCTTCGCTAACATCTATTTATCTGAATATATATCCTTTTTCATCTATCCGTCTATCCGTCCATCTATCTATATCTAGATGAATATTCATGCATCTCCATCTGTCCAGCTGAATATATATCCATCTCTATCTATCCAACTGTATATCCATCCCATCTATCTATCTGAATATAAATCTATTTAAATACAAATCTATCTCCATATCTAGCTGAATATACCAGTATATCCATTCAAATATATATCCATCTCAAACTATCTAACTAAATATATGGTCATCTATCTATCTATCTATCTATCTATCTATCTATCTATCTATCTATCTATCTATTGTCATACGTCTAGCTGAATATATATCCATCTCCATCTATCTATCTGAATATATATCTATCTTCATATCTAGCTGAATATACCAGTATATCCATCTGAATATATATTCATCCATCTTCATCTAAGTAGCTGAATATATATCTCTTTACATCACCATATATATCTATCTGAATATACAATATATCCATCTGAATATACAATATATCCATCTATCTAGCTGAATATATATCCATATTCATCTATCTAGTATCTATCTAAACATCTATAAATCTGAATATCCTTCCATCCACCTGAATATCTCTTTATATGTCTATCTGTCTTGTCTATCTATCCATCAATTTATTCATCCTTCTATCTATCTATCCATAAAGGCAATGTAGTCATATATTTTTCCTTTTTTATTTCATGTTTGTAATAATACCACATTTTATATCAAGAAACATGGCTATGAAGTTTCATTCTGCAAAATTTCTGCAAAACCTTGTACAGCTTCAGTTATATATCAGGGTTAGTATTTTTCTCTAATAGCTCTGTTCACCCACATCTCTCATGTCACCGAGTAAAAGACTGTAATGAGAGGTTGTAAGCACACTCTGTACAACATTTGCACATATGTGGCCTGTCAGCTTACAAGGATTTCTAAGAAAACGTGCTGTGTGCTCTCGACATTGAATATTTTTCATGGCCCTTCTGAGAGAAGGCACTGTGTCTGATTTGTAAGCATAGAACTGCATGTATTGATTTGAGACTGTGTTTGATCTAGTATCAGAGGTGTTGAATGCTACTTTTCTGAACCAAAATATACATATCAATTTTCACTCATCAAAACGTACAATACCAAAGTTTGCAGTTTTTTGTTTAAAACTGTAGCCCAAACCTGCTGTGTGGGTGGTTCTTACAGTAAGGTTCTCCAGTGTGCTTTTGAGTGACAGCTTCTGAAGTAAGAAGCAAGAGTAGGTGGTTTCTATCCTTATTTAATTGGGTTCATTCATAACACACTAACCCCTAAGTTAAAAGATACTCCAATGCCTACACTGTACAAGAACAGATACGGTTATTCTCCAAACAGTGAAATTCAGAGCCATTCTCGTGCTCCGCACCCTACTCTCCAGGTTTATTGAGCTCCAGACCTCCTCTGATCTCAACATCTGTAATCTGTCTGAAAGTGATGAATGGCAGCAGGGCCAAAATACTCACTCCACGGGGCAGATGGCTTATCCTGCAATCCCTCGTTTCCTAATAAATCAATCCTGAAGGTTTCCAGCCCGCAAAAAGTTAGCAAGAGTTGTCAGAGTCGAAGAGAAAAACAGTTAGGGATAAAAACCTCAAAATGAACCCCATATGATTTCCTTTCTGAGTCAGAAATTACATCTTGCTGTAACGATTGGAGAAGAAACAGTTTTCGGATATCAGATCTTGAGTATTAAAGCAGGGCAACATGTGACAACATACCCCAATAAAAAAGAGACAACTTGAGACATGCAATATATATTTCATCACAGGCCTCATGTCTTTGGAAACACTTGATGCAAATGCATTATTCCTCTACATATTTGGACGTCATGACTAGTCTGCCGGTGGTTAGAATTCAGAAGTTATTTTTAGAGGTTACCCTCATTATGCCACGGTCAAAGTGATGCTTTGAGTTTGCAAAATCATGGGGTATTAAATCCTGTCTTCACTGTTTTGAGAAATCTGTGTCTCTGTCTTGTGATGAATTATTCATGCTATGCTGAATAAGGCCTTTGAAACAGTCTCCACTGACATGAGCCATGATTTTTTAATAGCAAGAGAGTAAGTCTTCTCACTGCAGAAGTGAAATGTTTCTCTTGAAAACCTTTTTTGGATGAGCTCGCACCATTCCCACTTATCAGATATTTTGCATTTTGACTGTGCGATGACACTACCAAACAAGTGCTAAGTGAGATGAGAAAAGACTCAAGTGTGTCACAGGCTTTTTTCCCAAGATGCCAGGTGTCTCTTCACATTTGGAAACTGCCAAGTCTGCATGTCTAAATGACTGAATCGATGGGATTACATAATTTCTCTTCTTACACTTTTTCAGTTAAAAATGGCACATTTTCAGAGGGAAATTGAGTTTAATTTCAGTGAATGCTGCTCTGCCTTTTGTCTCCGATGTTCCTAGCGAATGTTCCTCAGGAGAAACATACTGCATGATAGAAATGTTTGCAATACAGTGCTGACTGAGCTATAAAATTAATTTGATTATTAATTTGAAAGAATTAAAAGTTTTAACTCTTTGGGTCTGGATGAAAAATATAGATATTCCAATTAACCATGATCTTCATTATCTCCTATCAGTTTTAAAAATCTCGAGATCAATCTTTTACTCTTTGCTAATATTTCCTCGCTGCTGAATTTACAGACTGATGCCAAAAAGTTTTACCTGAGTTTGCAGTTCTCATTGAATTATTTAAACATAATTTAAGATAAAAACAATTGAAATGACAAAACAAACAAACAAACAAACAAACATGTTTTCTGTATTGTCTTCGCACATAATAACTGCAGACTGCAGTTTAGTCTGATTCATGAACAAACTATTATTTTTAACTGGTTCTTTTTAGAGATTTAACTACATGCAGTACAACCAGTGTTGTCTGATTCACCAACAAATGACTCATATGAGTTGGTACTTCAAATGATTAATCATTGAAAAAGAACCACAAACTCATGAATTACTGTTTGAATCAGCAACAAATGATTCTTTTGAACTACTTCTTTCTAATAAAAAAGAACAAATATGAACAATATTTGAATTAACAAATAACTCTTATGAATGAAGGTTGTGCTGTATGCTGTTGATTCACTAAAAAGAACAATAAGTTCTAATGAATCATTGAAAAAGCCTCACAAACTTAATGAGTAAACATTTTAATCCGCAACAAATGATTCTTTGAACCCGTTTGGAACTAAAAACACACAATGCAATGAAGATTCTCCAATTCTCAAATAACTCTTATGAACCGATTCCTTTTAGTGAGAAGACTTACCAGTGTAGTCCGATTCATGAGCAAATGATTCTTATGAGCTAGTCTTTAAAAACACTGGCGTTAATATTTGAATCAGTCTGACGGATCTTTCACTGAAGGTCTTCTTTCATGAGAGTTCAGAGAGTAGTTTTTGGCTCTGTTTATTATTATATCTGTTAAAAAGCAAATGTGCTGGATATTTGGACCCTGTTATTATTTAAAAAATAAAATAAAATAAAAAAATACCAACTTAGAGGTTTCCCTGTAAAATTTGTACTATTATCTAAGAATTGCTTCATTTAAGCAAGATGAATATTATAAGTGAAATAAGCTCAAATGAACCAGAATCTAATCAAAATCATCAGAACTGAAAAATCAATCAAAATATACACTGCTCAAAAAAATTAAAGGAACACTTTGAAAACACATCAGATCTCAATGGGGAAAAATATCATGCTGGATATCTATACTGATATGGACTGGGTAATGTGTTAGGAATGAAAGGATGCCACATCGTTTGATGGAAATTAAAATTATCAACCTACAGAGGGCTGAATTCAAAGACACCCCGAAAATCAAAGTTAGTCCATAGCCAAAATGGCTAGTCCATTTTGCTGAAATTTCATTGCAGCAACTCAGAATAGTACTCAGTAGTTTGTATGGCCCCCACGTACTTGTATACATGCCTGACAACATCGGGGCATGCTCCTAATGAGACGATGGATGGTGTCCTGGGGTATTTCCTCCCAGATCTGGACCAGGGCATCACTGAGCTCCTGGACAGTCCGAGGTGCAACCTGGCGGCATCGGATGAACCGAAACTTAATGTCCCAGAGGTGTTCTAATGGATTTAGGTCAGGTGAGTGTGGGAGCTATTCAATGGTATCAATTCCTTCATCCTGCAGGAACTGCCTGCATACTCTCGCTAAATGAGGATTGTCGTGAACCAGGAGGAACCCAGGTCCCACTGCACCAACGTAGGGTCTGACAATGGGTCCAAGGATTTCATCCCGATACCTAATGTCAGTTAGGGTGCCATTGTCTAGCCTGTAGAGGTCTGTGCGTCCCTCCATGGATAAGCCTCCCCAGACCATCACTGACCCACCACCAAACCGGTTATGCTGAACGATGTTAGCAGCATAACATTCTCCACGGCTTCTCCAGACCCTTTCCTGTCTGTCACGTGCTCAGGGTGAACCTGCTCTCATCTGTGAAAAGCACAGGATGCCAGTGGCGGACCTGCCAATTCTGGTGTTCAATGGCAAATGCCAGTCGAGCTCCACGGTGCCGGGCAGGGAGCACAGGGCCCACTAGAGAACATGGGGCCCTCAGGCCACCCTCATGAAGTCTGTTTCTGATTGTTTGGTCAGAGATATTCACACCGGTGGCCTGCTGGAAGTCATTTTGTAGGGCTCTGGCAGTGCTCATCCTGTTCCTCCTTGCACAAAGGAGCAGATACCGGACCTGCTGATGGGTTAAGGACCTTCTACGGCCCAGTCCAGCTCTCCTAGAGTAACTGCCTCTCTCCTGGAATCTCTTCCATGCTCTTGAGACTGTGCTGGGAGACACAGCAACCTTCTGGCAATGGCACGTATTGATGTGCCATCCTGGAGGAGTTGGACTGCCTGTGCAACCTCTTTAGGATCCATGTATCGCCCCATGCTACCAGTAGTGACACTGACCCTAGCAAAATGCAAAACTAGTGAAAACAGTCAGAAAAGATGAGTAGGGAAAAAAATGTCAGTGGCCTCCACCTGTAAAACCATTCCTGTTTTGGGGGTCGTCTTATTGTTGCCCATCTAGTGCTCCTGTTATTAATTTCATTAACACCAAAGCAGCTGAAACTGATTAACAACCCCCTCTGCTACTTAACTGACCAGATCAATATCCCAGAATTTTAATTGACTTGATGCTATATTCTGATTTAAAAAGTGTATTAAAAAGTCCTCATTTGTAAGTATTCTATCCTACATTATGTTTTTCCACATTAGCCTTTACTACATTGCACTAAACAAAAAGCACATACTGTAGCGCTATACAGATGATCCACATCCAGAATATAGACCAACCTCAGTTTAGCTAGGGTGCAGAACAAAGCTATACATCCATGCTCCCGATCTAGTGCCAGAGTGATTTATTGCAATGTCTATTTTTGAATAATGTCTTCTGACATCTGCTCCAATCCTGCCATTTAAATGGAGGTATGGATCTGTCCCGCTCTGTGATTAATTATGAGAAAGCCATGGGTTAACACTGACAGGCAGCTCTGAGGCGAGCTTAATTCGCACCGACAGGACGTATCTACAGTGAGATACTAACTCCAACCCACCCCCACCTTAAACCCTCAAAGACACACTCGACATATATGCAGCAAGCGATGGGGGTGAGACTATAGCTCATAGACATTTTAATTAGTGCTGCTTGCTGAGGCAAGCATCACTATTGCTATTGCTCATACTTAGAACAGCTGAATTAACCTCTATGGCTGAGTATTAAACTTCAGCGCATAACTCATTCTTCTTTGCCTGTGCTGCTGACGTGAATGACACCCTCAAACTGTGAAGACTGTTGAGAAGTGTGCTACTACTTTTCAAGTGAGAGCAAATCCCATAGACTGACATTGAATGGCCCAAATATTAGTATGTGTCATAAAAGATCATAAATGAATCTCATTTGTGAATGAACATGTGCAACTCTCCCGAATTCTTTTTGTTAAATGGATTCAAAGGACTCTAGTCATTGAGATGAATCAAAATTCCAACCAAAAAAACATAGCAACCACCCACAACTTCACAGCAACATCCTATCACCTACACACAAGACACTTGTATTGTGACAGTCAGTTTCACATGGACATGCACAAATTACATAACTATACCTTATGGGGGCAAAAATCTTTGTCATGACACAATTTTCCTGTGGTTCCAGAGTGATTTCAAATAATGGTGTTTATGAATGGTTGGGAGGAGAAGAAGAAGAAGAAGAAGAAAAAAAAAGAAGAACACACACACACACACACACACACACACAGAAGGAAAAAAGCAGAGTGGAGGAAAACACAAAATACAGGGCAACACACAACAAAACAAATAAATGAAACAGAAACAAGGCAAACACAATTTGAAACTGAACATCCATGAGCAAATTATGGCAAAATTTGAACCTAAGGGTCCATTGCCAGCTGAGCAAAAAGCCATTGACTCAAAAAACAAAACAATACAAAAACAAAAAAAAGAAAGAAACAAAGAAACAAAACAAAACAAAACAAAAAACAAAACAAAACAAAACAAAACAGTAAAACAAAAACTAAAACAAATTATGGCAGAAATCAAATGCAGGAGTCTTTTGTCAACCATGAAAAACACAAAACAAAACAAACAAACAAAGCAAAGCAGAAAAAACAAAACCACAAAAAAGAAAGTAAGTAATAAAAAAATCTTAGCAAAACAAAACAAAAACACAACTCAGAACTGAGTGTCCATGAGCAAATTATGGGAGAATTCAAATGCAAGCGTTTTTCCGTCTACCGAGCAAAATGCAAAACATAAAAAACAAAATAAACAAAAGCAAAGCAGAACAAAAACAAAACCACAAAGAAAGAAAGAAAGAAAGAAAGAAAAAGAAATGGAATGAAAAAATCATAGCAAAACAAAAACAAACCAAAACCATTAAAAAAACAAAAAAACAAAACAAAAACAAAAAAAACCACAAAAAAGAAACAAAACAAAGCAGTTAAACAAAAACGCAACTCAAAACTGAGTGTCCATGAGCAAATTATGGCAAAGTTCAAATGCAAGGGTCTTTTGCCAACTGAGCAAACTGCAAAACACAAAACAAACAAACAAACAAACAAACAAACAAACAAAACAAAGCACAGCAGAAAAACAAGACACAAACAAAACCACACACACACGTCTGGTTTGCTATCCTTATGGGGACTCTCCGTAGGCATAATGATTTTTCTACTCTACAAACCGTATATTCTATCACCCTACACCAACCCTACACCTAAACCTACCCCTTACAGGAAACTTTCTGCATTTTTACTTTACAAAAAAACTCCCCACCGTGACACGAGTCACCATGATTCTGTGTGTATTCAGGTTTAAGTCCTCACAGGCATATATAAACAGGTACACACATCACACCCACACACACACACAAGCAAACACAAGCACACACACATACACACGCACACACACACACACACACACACACACACACACACACACACACACACAAAAACAAAAACAAAATGAAACAAAAACAAACTGGAACTGAGTGCCCAAAAAAATAAATGACATTAAACAATAACAAAAGAACAAAAAACACAATCCGGAACTGAGCATGAGTAAATTATGGCAAAATTCAAACCCCTTCGCCAGCCAGGCAAAATGTCATTGAGATGACTACAAAAGCTAATGGATAATTTTCTCCATAACTATTCTATAGGCTTTGTCTGAAAATATCAAAACCCAGCTAAATTATTGAGGTTTATATATATATATATATATATATATATATATATATACACATACACATGAGGTTTATATATATATAGTCTCATAGCAACATATGTTTTCTTTTATAAAAATCCAGACTGCCAGAGAAAGTCCAAGGGTCAAGAACATGGCTGATGAAATGCTTAAACAAGTCTGACAGTATACAATCTTTCATGTCTTCCATGCCGCATTTACAATAATCATCTGAAACAAGTCTTTGAAGTAACTGCAAATGCGTTTGATCTGAGCAACCTCCATTATTTAAAAGCTTGTTAAACTTGGCTTTCTCCACAAACGCGCTGAACAACAACACCGTGGTAGTGTAATCTGAATGTAAAAAGCTCTGGCGGAGGACTAAAACTTGTTTATTTATGAAAAAGACATCTCACTGAGTGGTTTGCTCGTTGGAAACGCGCTCTCAGACGACAACTTGTTCTGCGCTTATTTTAATGAGACTCCCAAGTCAAGACATCGTCTTTTTATTCAGCATTGAGGAAATGAAGGAAACGAGTTGGAATATGAACGGTAACTGTCGTCAATATTGAGCTGTCTTACTCCCTCTGATCTCCTTATTAAGAGCACAATTACCAGAGACTCACTGAACTCAGCTGAATAAGAATGTGTCATTGTTTTTTTCCTCTGAAAGCGAGTGTAATCTCTTCAAAAGCACCCCACATCATTAGCTTCTGCTCCAGTGACAATGTGTGTTTTGTACAGACAGTGGATTTTGTTTCACTGAAATGACTGTTTCAAGCCCAAGGGACAGCTCTTACTTGGGGTTAATTGTTTTATTTTTAGTTTCTATATTGAAAACAACACATAAAAACACAAAATCATTTGTTATTCTCTTTACTAACAAATTTATCCCACCCTCAGGCAACTCCGTGCAAGCATGCTAAATTCTAGTAGACTAAATCACTGGCACATGACCTGTAACATTTCCTGGACGTCTGCCATTGACTACAAGCTGGAATGGAAGCGATAAAGGCATTGCATTGTGGGAAGTAGTACCTGAGTTAGTGAGCTCTGGTTGTTGCACAGAGGACGTTATTGCGAATAGTATATCATTAGAATGAAATAACCTTCATACAGACTATGCAGAAATACACATTTCAATGGTGCCTTTGACATTATGTTATTGCTTATTACTCCTGAAATACATATTCAACATAGAAAACTAAGCTAGGAAAAAACAAACTAAACTGAAATCAATCAATCAATCCTGCAAAATAAATAAATAAATAAATAAATAAATAAATAACCTCTTAAGTGAAATAGATTTTTTTTTTATTTTAAATGTTAATAAATAAAAAAATAAACAAACTGTTTAACATTAAATCAATCAATCAATCAATCAATCAATCAATAAATAAATGTTATACTTACAATAATGTTAAACTTAAAAAAACATTCAAATACATAAAATAAATTGAAAACAGGTTAAAGAGAGTCTTTAAAAGCATGTAAACAAACAAACAAACAAATAGTAGACATCTAAGTGAAATAGATAATTTTTTTATTTTTTAATTTAAAAATGTTAAACATTAAAAATAAACATTTTAAAATTAAATCTAACAGTCAATAAATGTTAATAAAATAATGTTAAACCTAAAAAAAAAAACATTAAAATATATAAAATAAATTAATCACAACTTGTATGTGAATGAGAGTCTTTAAAAAACATGTAAACAAATAAATAAATAGTTAAATTTAAAAAATATACATAATAGTAAACTCCTAGGTGACAAACAAACAAACAAACAAACAGATTAATAACATGTTAAAGCAATTGACCTAATAAACATTAAAATAAATAAAAAGATGATAGATAGATAGATAGATAGATAGATAGATAGATAGATGCAATAAACAAATAAATAAAGTGTTTATCACCTTTATTATTCTTGTAGATATTCCTTATTTGCTTCCTACAAGCTGGCAAAACCAACTCAACACAGACACCAGTAACTTTCTAAAACTGCACAATAGATTCAACTGTTGACACAAAGGTCAGAGCAATTGATTGAAGAGAACCAGAGCTTAAGAACTGAGACAAATTCACTTGTGATAAATATAGTACAAAAGCCACAGTATATTCAGGGATATACAGTAGTAGTAGTGCTATTTTAACAGTATGTATGTTCACAGGTTATTCTAGTCACAATTCATTCAGCATTTCTAAAACCCTTTTTGGAAACTTCATTCATAATTAAAACCAACCATACTTTGTTAAAAAAAAAAAAGCCTCATTTGCAAATCAAAAACTGTAATTACTTTCAAAGAGGCTTTGAATAGAGCATTCCTTTTTCTGTGAAGACACTCTGTTTGGTCCTGATAGGAGCAGAGCTTAATTTGAAACTAAAACACTTTGATCACTGATGCATGCTCAGTCGGCATAAGCTTTCGTCCAGAAAATGGCTTAGTTTCTCTTTATGAAAGAAATTAGGAAGTATTTTACAAATGACAACAGTGATAACCAGTGATTAGCTGGTTTTGTTTAGTATTAATCTCAATAAATCCAGTCAGCGATAAACAGAGTTCCAGCCTGTGAGGAATAATTAACAAAAAGTAGCAACCACTGCCTTAAAGGAGTAGTTCACCCAAAACAGGGTCCTCTATGTATAATATTGCTTTCTCCAGTTATTTTCTTAACGATGCATGCTATTTACACTAAAATAGCAGGATTTTCTGCTATTTATACTACTTATTGAAAAAAGTGGCAATTATCTGCACCTCAGTATTGTAGTACATTATAAAACCGTATGCAATAATAATGTATTGAAAAATGTACCTAATTTTTTAAGGACAGAAGAAGCAAAGCGACGTCATTAGAGCAGGTACAGTGCTCTTGAAATACTGCTCTGCTTTATCCGTTCTCTGTGATGTACTGAAGCACCGGCAGAGTACAAAAGCTCTTGCACGGTTAAGTTAGAGAATAATTTGGCTGGAACTAATTTATTTATTGAAACGACAGAATGATATAGCACCGCTCCAGTAGAAGGGGGATGAGGCAGGTACGGATCAGGCAACTGGAACGTTCAAGAATAAACGACGGTGAGGAACGAGAGACGGGGAAAAACAGCCTCTGCTGACACCCGTGCCTCCAAACAACTGTTATTAACAGGTAATATTTTGGTAAGTGCTGGTGTGTTCACATCATGTCAGAATTACCATAATTATGAGTTTCAAACTACTCACATCTTTGTCAAACTTGTAATTATATGGTGCAAAGTTATGAATTCGATGAAAGTGCCGGCTTTTGTAACTTGACCATTAAGAAAAAAGGCAGCAGTTTCAACTGTTAAAATGAGTTGAATACCTCTATAAATATATGTGACCCTGGGCCACAAAACCAATCATAAGGGTCAATAAATTGATATTTATACATCATCCGAAAGCTGAATAAATAATCTTTCCATTGATATATGGTTTGTTAGGATAGGACAATATTTGACCGAGATACAACTATTTGAAAATGTGGAATCTGAGAGTGCAAAAAATTTGAAATATTGAGAAAATCGTTTTTAAAGTTGTCCAAATGAAGTTCTTAGCAATGCATATTACTAATCAAAAATTAAGTTTTGATATATTTATGGTAGGAAATTTAGAAAATATTTTCATGGAACATGATATTTACTTAATATCCTAATGATTTTTGGCATAAAAGAAAAATCGATAATTTTGACCCATACAATGTATTTTCGGCTATTGCTACAAATATACCCCAGCGACTTAAGACTGCTTTTGTTGTCCAGGGTCACGTATAGAAAATATTAATGCAAAATAATTCAAAAATGACTTGCTAAATTTCTTAATTTGACTTGTTTTACAGTAAAAATATCTGAAGATCATGAGAAGCAACAATCCATGAGATATTATAACAATATATCTTATATAGTATAAGATATAAGTATATAAACAATGTATTTTAAATATAAATGTATCCACTTACTTTGAATATAGCTTGTTTATAATTAAGTTAAAAAAAAGTAGACAAAATACACAAAATAGTTTATATTAGTTAGTTTCAAGAAAAAAAAAATCTCTATATATTTTTTAACTGTACAAAAATAAAAAAATAAAATATTCAGCAGTATTTTGCTGTCATTCACTGTAGTTTTAAGTGTTCCCTGATCTCATGGGGAAAACGTACCTCTGGGAACTTTTCGCAAGACACGAAATACATACCACTATGTATGTTTTGTGACATTCAATGTGAAATGTCCACTGGGTGGCGCTAAAAGAGTGTTCTTTTTTTTTCTCCAGAACAGATGAATCATGTGACTTTGGTTTAGTAGGCGTCACCGCAGTTCTGACTTGAAATGTCTGTTGAGTGGTGCTGTAAGTCTAATGCTCTGTGACGTTTTAAAATAACGCACCATCTGAACTACACTTAAACCTGCCTGATAGTATGAACAAAACCGAATGTGACGTAAAAACGCAATCGCATGAATTTTAGCTTGTTTTTGATCTCTCATCTTTCAGGTCTTTCACCGTGAGTCATGTTTTTCATGCGATTCGTACCCAAGGATTCCGCATCCTAAGTCCAATTCTGTGCGGCTGAGATACCAAGCTTGTTACGTCCAGAAAGAGGAACATATGGAGCTGTAATCATAACTGTGTATGAAAACGATTACTTGATGTACTTGAGTGCTTGATGTTTTACTGCCTCTAGTGTTCATTTCTTTTAGAAACTGCAGTGATATGTACTTATTGGTGCATATTTTGCGTCTTGCGAAAAAGTTCCCACAGGTACGTTTTCATCATGAGACCAGGTTGTTTAATTGTTGCCATATAAACAAAAAAAGGATGTAATATTATATATTCCATACTGTATGTATATTACACACACACACACACACACACACAACATTACTCAGTTTATTTAATTGAACTATTTATAGGGAATAAATAGAAAAAATAATATTTATAAATAATTTTAATTATTCTTTTTTCAGTAAAATATATAAAGATTCTTAATACCATTTGAATTTACCTGAGATCTATTTTTAATTTTTCTGATATTATATGTTTGAGTGCATTAAAGTAATAATTTAAGCCAGATATTTATTCACATTGAATTTACATATTTTATAAAATATTATGAAATGAACGCTACATGTAGATTCAGCAGCCTGCAGATTCAAAGGAACCTAAAAAAAGGGTTGCTGACCAAATTGGTTCGTTACACTATTCATAATTGATTTTGTTAAGACTATTAAGGATTACTACTATCTATTCCCAGCGTTTCCCAAGAAATGGTCAATGAACCTCATTTTGAGGGTCATTAAATCCCGTTAAATAGATTATATGCTGTAGAAAATCGGCTGGGATGACAGTGAATCAGTGGAAAAGGATTATCCCAGTTCATTCCATTAGTAAAATAATGTTTTCAAACAGACATAATCCAAGGCGTCAAACTCATACCATGCATATCATTGGTGTGAATGAGCGAGGACGGTAATACAGAGAACTTCTTCCATCACACACTGTACTATATCAATAAACGCTCTTTTTGAGTGGCTGCAATACTTCGGCACTGCAGATCCGATACATGGAGTGCATCTTTAATGAGCCTGACCTTTAAAGACAGGGAAGGAAGAGCAGACCTCAACAGGGTGCATATGAATAGCTCTAGCACCTCTCTCTTTCTCTCTCTCTCTGTCCAATACTCCTCCATTTTAAAACATCCAAGGTATGTCAACTGCTGTAAAAGACTTTTTGCAACACTGAACTGTGAGTCACCCATCTCCGACACATCTGTAATTTTTTCGGACACAATGACAACACACCATCGAGTTGCGCGGAGCACCCGGGGATGGCACCTCCCAGGAGTTCACGGCCTGCTTTTAGCAGCTCCTGCGCAGGACAGCAAATAAGTCTGTCATAGAGTCGCCTGATAATCTAAGTCAAGCGATTCTTTGCCCTGAAAGGAATAAAGTCAGTTCTCATAGTACAGCAAGAGAAAATAACATGTTTTTTTTTATAAGCATCTCAGCTTGCTTCATAACATTGTATTTGGATCTGTACTATCATCATCTCACAGGGGTTGCAATGATTCTTTAATGGTTTACTTCTGTTCTGTCAATCATAAAAATAAAGGTTTCATGAATCAGTTGAAAAAACGTACCAATCCCCATCACATAAAAGTAAATTCTGAAGCTCAAAATATAAGTCTTGTCATGTCAGGTCAGGTTTAATGGTAATGACGCTAGTGATGTTGAATTTATGAGTGAACTATTATTTTGAGTTGGATCTTTTCAATGAATTCACAAAATAAGTAAAATCAGTCTAAATGATTCATTCACAAGCTGGATTGAATCACCCAAGGCTGTTCTTCAGTGACTTGCTGAATCAAGTACCATCAACAAAACAAAAAACAAAACAAAACAAAAAAACATATTAGTAAATGCTAATATATTTTGATACTTTTGTTGTTGTTGTTGTTGTTGTTTTTATGAACTGAATCACGGCAACAAACTGGGGGAAAAAAAGTTTACTTCAACAAACTGAAAAACAAAAAACATGTTTAGTGTAATGCTGTTTATTTATTTATTCAACTGAATCATGACTTCAACAAACTGAAAAAATGAACAGCTTTAGTGTAACGCTAATTGTATTTAAATTCTTTTCTTTTTTTATTTTATGTGCTGAATCATGAAGTTAACAAACTGGAAAAAAACCAAACAAAAAAAAACATGTTTAGTGTAATGCTAATTATATTATGTTTAAATTCTTTTTTTATATTTATGTGCTGAATCATGACTTCAACAAACTGAAAAAAAGTTGTGTAATCCTGTTTAATTTTTTTCTTCTCTTTTATTAATTTCATGTGTTGAATCATGACTTCAACAAACTGAAAAAAACAATCAAACAAAAAACAGGTTTAGTGTAATGCTAATTATGTTTAAATTATTTTCTTTACTTTTTTATTTTGTGTTGAATCATGACTTCAACAAACTGAAACAAACAAAAACAGGTTTAGTGTAATGATAATTGTTTAAATTATTTTCTTTACTTTTTTATTTTGTGTTGAATCATGACTTGAACAAACTGAAAAAAACAAACAAAAAACAGATTTAGCGTAAAGCTAATTATGTTTAAATTATTTTCTTTACTTTTTTATTTTGTGTTGAATCATGACTTCAACAAACTGAAAAACAAACAAAAAACAGGTTTAGTGTACTGCTAATTACATTTAAATTATTATTCTTTCAACGAACTGAAAAAAGAAGAAGAAAAAACAGGTTTGGTGTAATGCTAATTATGTTTAAATTCTTTTCTTTTTTATTTTATGTGCTGAATCAGGGATGCAACTAACTGAAAAACAAAAAAGTATTTTACAGTAAACACCTTTATTAATAAAATGTAATTTAAAAATTGTAATAAATTGCAATGTGTGCCTACAAATTACTTCATCGGAATCTGAATATGCTGCAGCAGGATATCGGAGACAAGTGATGAAGAAAACCAAGGCTCCTCAAGGGCCAATGCCCTGCTAAGTTTAGCTCCAACCCTAATCAAACACACCTAAACAAGCTCATCAAGGTCTTCGGGATACCTGAAAATCACAGGTAAGTGAGTTTGATAAGGGTTTGAGCTAAACTCTGCAGGGCAGTGGCCCTCCAGGACTGGATTTGAGGAACCCTGACATAAACAAACCACTTTTTTGAACCAATTCACAAATGAGTCAAAACTGACATCACTGGCTCTTGTGTATATCATAGTGAAGCATGGCACAATTTCAAATAGGCAAAATGGAGATTGAGATTTAGAGAGGTAGGTTGTGGGTTCGATTCCCAGGGAGTACACAAACTGACCTTGAACAGACTGTAAAAGTGAACTGTTGTTTTATGGAAAATGGAAAAATTCTGCATAAAGATTTGCACAATAAAACCAACAGCATAGTGTTTGGAACGACATGAAGGTGATTAAATAATGACAGATTTCTCATTTTTGGCGCACTTTCTCCTCACTGTGTTTGTAGGTGGCTACTCTGGCACTCCCTTAGGAAAAAGCTTCTGCGTCAAACACGACTGCGTAATCTAAAGAAACAGTCACACATGTTCAACACGTCCTGACAGCTCTTACTTTTCTTCTTTACGGGTGATGAAAATATAGCTTGACAATAATGCTATAAGATGAGCCTATTGTAGTTTTAATGAGCTGTATATCTTAAACGGGCCGAAACGAAGACATAATGTCTGAAGGCGTTTCGCTTTGATGCGTGTCGGACAGCAGCGTGATCATTCACGGTGATTGTCTTTTCTTTGCATATTTTCACTCGGATTTTCCGCTATTTTTGTCATACGGAAAGACCTCGGATGTCGTAGTCAATCAAACTGAGGCGCTGATGCAAAGTTTCGCAAAGTTTCCAAGATCCCCTACCTCAGCAGTGCCCTTGAGCAAGACGCCTAACCCCAGGTCGCCCTGAGGGATCCCGACTCTTCGTCGCTCCCAATAAAAATCATCTTGCGCATGTAACCCAGCAACATCTAAATGCAGTGACTTCTTAAAGTGTGACAGGAAGGCAATTTTCAATCAGTTGTACATGTTTCACAGCTCTGACAGGGTGTCGTGTCTGAGAAAAGGCATCTGTCTTCACGATATCCTCGAGGAGGGGTGATGATTGGCCGGCTGGCTTTATAACTCCTTACGAAGTCTAACTAATCCCGACCTCTCGTTCCAAGGAGTCGCGATCACAGCTGAGCCTGTCTATCAGATCTACCGCCCAAATGTCCAAAAGCTTAGCTCAGAGATCTGTTTGTGGAAGGCCTTTGCCCTACTCTGTACATCGATCATTTAACACCTCTGTCTCTTCTGCAGAGGCAAACCAGGGGTGAGGGGGTTCCGACTAAACTTGGCAATGGGATTGACAGTTCGGGGGAACCAAAAACAAAGACTTTTCTGTTTACATCAGACGTGTTACTGCTCAAAAGTCAACTTATGAATTTGGGTTGCATTTAACAACCTTGGCGACTTCAGAAACACATAAAAGTCCTTTGAGGATCATAGACGTGTTATTGTATTTATAATGAATAAGATTCAGTTTAACACCACGTTTGACAGCATCGGTTATTTAACACATTTACCTAATTATTTTTATTATATATATATATATATATATATATTTTTTTTTTTGATGATAATTAAAGACCGGTTGGAACCATCATACAGTGGCAGCACACACACTCATACTTGTTGAGCTTTGATGATAATTACATTCATACAAAGACTGCAAATGATTATCAGGCCCATCTGGATTTCGACTCTAAATAAATTTGCCTTTTTAAATTAAAAAGGTCTTTTGCTGACAGTTTCTCCCATCATTTAATGATAAATGAGAAACCTGCGATGAGATCCCAATGCTTCTGTCTATCGTACTTCAAACAGCTGTTAAAGGATTTAGGATTTATACGTATCTGAGGACTATCATACCTTGTGTTTAAAATTGATAGATTTGAATACAATTAATAACATTATTTTATTCAGCTAGGATGAGTTAAATGAATCAAAAGTGACAGTGAAGGCATTTATAATGCTAAAAAAAATCTATTTCAAATAAATGCTGTTCTTTTGAACTTACTATTCATTTAAAAAATGCATCGCAGTATCCACCAAAATATTAAGCAGCGCAACTGTTTTTAGCATTGATAATGTAAAGAAATGTTTCTTGAACAGAAAATCAGAATGATTGAAGACATTGAAGAGTAGTGATGTTGAAAACTCAGCTTTGCGTCACAGAAATAATTTTACAATTGAAAATATTAAAATAGATAACAGTTATTTAAATTGTACACTAGGGATGGTAAGATTCACAGATTCGCATAAAAGTTAACGATGCGATGCGTCGACTTAAAAAGTGTGCATCGGATACAAGTTGGAATCTGAAATCAACATATTTGCATCGGTAAAAAACAATTGATTTATATACAATTATTAGTAGATGCGCTATACTTATATTATTTAGAAACTGACCGATATTTTTATGTAGATTGATTTCTCTCTAAACTGTTTCTCAAGTGCGTTCTCTCATCACTGCTGCTAAATGAATATGACGTATCACAACACTACGGAGTTTGAGGCGTGTCCTGAGCGTCACACAGAATATAGATTAACATGTCTGTTTGTCTGAACCAACGAAATAAAAGCGAACTATTTGTATCATATTGAATTGCATAGCATCATATTCTTTTCATTGCACCGTATTGCATTGAATTGCATTATCCTGAATCGAACCGAAATTGGGTCGCACTGCATTGTAATGGGGTGAATCGTATCGCGTATTGCGCTAGTTCCTAGCATGCACTGCAGCTTGAAAACATTTTGCTGCTGCTGTCACTGTCAGTCAGCCGTCATATGGATCAGTGTTCATATTTTTTTTTACTGAATTAACATTTGTTGATAATCACCATGTTTGAGAATTGTGTTGAGGTATATGTGCATCTCATTGCAACTACACTGCTCAAAAAAATTAAAGGAACACTTTTTAATCAGAGTATAGCATCAAGTCAATTAAAATTCTGGGATATTGATCTGGTCAGTTAAGTAGCAGAGGGGGTTGTTAATCAGTTTCAGCTGCTTTAGTGTTAATGAAATTAACAACAGGAGCACTAGATGGGCAACAATGAGACGACCCCCAAAACAGGAATGGTTTTACAGGTAGAGGCCACTGACATTTTTTTCCCTACTCATCTTTTCTGACTGTTTTTCACTAATTTTGCATTTGGCTAGGGTCACTGTCACTACTGGTAGCATGAGGCGATACCTGGACCCTAAAGAGGTTGCACAGGCAGTCCAACTCCTTCAGGATGGCCCATCAATATGTGCCATTGCCAGAAGGTTTGCTGTGTCTCCCAGCACAGTCTCAAGAGCATGGAGGAGTTTCCAGGAGACAGGCAGTTACTCTAGGAGAGCTGGACAGGGCCGTAAAAGGTCCTTAACCCATCAGCAGGCCCGGTATCTGCTTCTTTGTGCAAGGAGGAACAGGATGAGCACTGCCAGAGACCTGTAAAATGACCTCCAGCAGGCCACCGGTGTGAATATCTCTGACCAAACAATCAGAAACAGACTTCATGAGGGTGGCCTGAGGGCCCCATGTTCTCTAGTGGGCCCTGTGCTCCCTGCCCGGCACCGTGGAGTCGATTGGCATTTGCCATTGAACACCAGAATTGGCAGGTCCGCCACTGGCACCCTGTGCTTTTCACAGATGAGAGCAGGTTCACCCTGAGCAAAATGTGACAGATGTGAAAGGGTCTGGAGAAGCCGTGGAGAATGCCTGCCTGTAACATCGTTCAGCATGACTGGTTTGGTGGTGGGTCAGTTGGTCTGGGGAGGCATATCCATGGAGGGATACACAGACATCTACAGGCTAGACAATGGCACCCTGACTGCCATTAGGTATCGGGATGAAATCCTTGGAACCATTGTCAGACCCTACGCTGGTGCAGTGTTTCCTGGGTTCCTCCTGGTTCACGACAATGCCTGGCCTCATGTGACGAGAGTATACAGGCAGTTCCTGGAGAATGAAGGAATTGATACCATTGAATGGCCCCCACACTCACCTGACCTAAATCCAATAGAACAACTCTGGGACATTATATTTCGGTCCATCTGATGCCGCCAGGTTGCACTTCAGACTGTCCAGGAGCTTAGTGATGCCCTGGTCCAGATCTGGGGGGAAATACCCCAAGACACCATCTGTCGTCTCAATAGGAGCATGCCCCGACGTCGTCAGGCATGCATACAAGCACGTGGGGGCCATACAAACTACTGAGTACTCTTTTGAGTTGCTGCAATGACATTTCAGCAAAATGGACTAGCCGGCTGCATCATTTTTTCACTTTGATTTTCGGGGTGTCTTTGAATTCAGCCCTTTGTAGGTTGATAATTTTAATTTCCATCAAACGATGTGGCATCCTTTCATTCCTAACACATTACCCAGTCCATATCAGTATAGATATCCAGCATGATATTTTTCCCCATTGAGATCTGATGTGTTTTCAAAGTGTTCCTTTAATTTTTTTGAGCAGTGTATATATTATTCAATGTTATATAAACTCCTCAGATCACTGTTGGCCAGTAGTGTCATTTCTATCCACATCAAACTTGTCAGAAGGTTTCATGGGATAATTACAGTTTTAGTACAATAAAGATAGAGCTAGTGGGACTCCTCTCATGTCCAATTTTTTGTTCGTTTCCATGGTACCTGTGTCGAGACCAATGAAAGCAGGCCTACTGTAATTGAGCACACTTGCAGGAAAATCAATCTGCCGCTGTTTGAAGTCAGAACCCGGAGTCCAATCCGCACTCCCTCGTTAGGAGTTCTTTCATCCCATCTCCCATTTCATAGTTATTATCACTCTCCCACTCTGACACTGGTGTGAAAAAAAAAAAGCCTTGTCCATTATTGACTCGAGTGTTTGGTATTCTGCATTGAGAAGTAGTTTTATCTGCACAAAAAGCCGCATGCTGGTTAAAACACACCAGCCATACGATGAATCTTGAGAACTCACTGATTTATGTACATTACCATTTCCAATTTAAATTAATCGCAATAAAACTATGTAATTGACAAATGTCTAAAGCTGTTAGATTCCAGATATCCTGTTGTTATTTATGGAGTGAATGTCAAGATATTGTTTAGCGCCTTTTTATTTTAAAATATACATTTTTAAATAGTGCTGCTATGGTGTTTTAGTCATGAACAACTTTGTTTCTGAATGAATCAGTATCGCTGTACAATAAAGGTTGATTTGTTAACATAAGTTAATGCTTAAGGCTTCATCATCATCTAGGCTAATCTAGGTTAATGTGATTTTTTAAAATATGGTTTATTGTTAGTTTATATTTGTTCAAAAAACATTACATGCTAATTTATACAACTTGAACATGAAGTACTTACCAACAAAACTGCTGAGTGAATGAATGAAAGAATCACTTATAGTCATCACCTACAGAAAGAGTCACTGAAACAATCAATGAATGAATCTATGAAAGGAGTCTTTTTGGTGAACTGAATTAAAAGATTCAGTGAGTCAATGACATGAATCAAATTCCTTCTACAAGTTCATTCCTCTGAGTGGATCTGATTCCTAACACTTTTGAATCGATGCATCAGTTCTTGGGAATCTACTCCCAGCCCTGTGAATGTCCTAACAATAAGTTAAGGGAACAGTTACGCCAATTTAATTAAATATTTTTGAGAAAACTGCATCATTTGCTAATTTAGGTGTTAAATACACTAATTGCATAAAGTAGCTACAGATTTTAAGCATGTTTGTTATCGTTGGTGGTAAAACATTGCAAAGAATTGTAACACTTTACAATACTGGTGCTCAAATATGCATTAATTTATGCTTAACTAATGCACAGACAATCACGAGTTAATGTATAACTCACGAAGAACTAAACAATTTATTCATGAATACTACATCAGCACCTAATAAACATTCAACATGATTCAGAGATTAAGTAATAAGTAAATTGTTATTAGTTAAATGTGCCATAGTTCCCTAATAACATATTATATTAACTAATGATGTAAATTTATATGTTAATTACCACAATGGTAAAAGCTATGTACTTCAACTTCTAGTTGTCTGTTTTAATTAATCATTAGCTAATGATTTGCAAAGGTATCCTTATGTTATGACTTGTTGAGGCACAGAACTATTAACTAATTGTTAAGTAATATGTCATTGTGGTTATGGATTTTGAATTAGTTAGTTAGTCATGTGCCTCAACAAGTAAAGTCATAACATAATGATATCTTTGCAAATTATATCTAATGTTTAATTAAAGCAGACAACAGAAAGTTGAAATGCATGGCTTTGACCCATTATGGTAATTAATACATGAATTTACACTATTAGTTAATACAATTGTCAGACTTTGTTTCCCTGTGTCTTGTGTCTCCACTTGCTCCCTGTGTTTCCTTATGCCCTTATTTGGTTAGTTCCTGTTCCTGTCCCCGTCATTAGTTTATTAGTCCCCAGCTGTGTTGTATTAATTATTTAGTTTCCCCCAGTGTTTTAAAGTCCTGTGATTCCCTGCCTTTGTGTCCGGTATTGTACGTCTACCCCCTTGTCCTACGTGTGTGTGTTCCTGCCTGTTCCGTGTGCTCCTGGATTTGAAAGAATAAAGACTGCTTATGTTTAATTCCCTTCATCTCCACGCTCCTTCGTCTCCGCCACAGTAGGTGATACGTGACAATAATATGTTATTAGGGAATTAATACATTGACACATTTAACTAATAATAATTTGATTCCTTAAAGGTATCATAGGTGATTGTCTTCAGAAACATTTTTTGTTATTCTGGTTGAAAGTCTCTTCACATCCTGATAGCAATCATTAAGTTAAGTGGTCTAAATGTATTTATCTGTATTTATATATTCTGTGGAAGGTGTAGGACCAAGAAATGTTCGCCCAATCAAAACGCTCGGTCCGAGCGTTTTAATTGGCTTTCCTACCTGCCTGTCAACGCATGTATTTGCATACCTCTGCACACCCTGTTCGCGCAGACACGATACGTCATCGGCGCGTTCACGCACGCTGTGCAGAGAGAGCAAGAATGGCAGGCAAACATCAACAACCCAATCTTCCTTCCTGGTATTGTAGTACTTTTACTAACTGTGCTATAAAGTTTTCTCTCCGGTGAATGACACATGATGTAGCCCAGCGGTTCCCAATCCCAGTCCTCTCGCTCCCCGCTCTGCATATTTTGCATGTCTCGCTTAGTTAACACACCTGATTCAGATAACCAGCTCGTTAGAAGAGAGCTACGTGCATGAACTGTGTTCCGATTGACATGCTCCCTACACAGTGTTCATTGCTCCCTTCTCCCTGAGCAGGGGAAATCAGTTGAAGTTTACTTCACTTCGGAACATTCATTCACGGATTGCGCTGCGCAGCATCTTCACACACAGACGAAACTTACTAGAGAAGTGTGACATAATATACCTCTGTAAATAAATACCATTTAAATTCACGTCTAGCACACTTTAATTGCCCTTTGTATGGAACATATATGCTTGCTTTGAACTGGACCGTTGATGTAGCCTATTGTAGTAATTTAATGTTGTCTCTGGTATTCTGCTCTTTGAGCGTATGTGTGTTCAGGGGGGGTGGCTTTGGACGGCGATTGCAGGGAGGGTGGGACATTCGCTTTCAGTGCTATCAGGCTAAAGTTAGCATTTTCCGAGATCTCCAACGACACCTTTAATCTATGAATCATATAGAATGTTCATTTGTTGCTGATGCAGTAATTATTAATAAATGGTTTAGTCTTTCATGAGTTATATATTAAGTCATGATTATCTGTGCATTAATTAAACATGAATTAATGCATATTAGTGCCAGCGTATTGTAAAGTGTTACCAAACAATACTAGTAAATAAATGCTTTCAACAGTGCTAATAATTTGTAGTAAATGGCCAACTGATTTATTTCTGATAATGAAACATTGAGCAGCTGACTTTGAATTTTTTTTTAAAAAGAACTGAGGAAAAACTCAATAATGTAACATTTGGTTACTACCCTCAAACTAACTAAAAATTTCATTAGATGTCATAAAAATGTAATTAATAGACTTGGGAGGGAAACGTACGTGTTGCATTACATGTAAGTCAAAGGTGTACGTAGTCGTGACATGTTTTTCAATGAAAGCTATTTCTGAGGCAGAGGTAATTAGCAAGAGGGTCTGCTTTGAGTGATTTTACACCATTGGACTGGCTTTTAACATCCAATGTCATTAAAGTTGAGGCCTGCGAAACGATTACTCAGCGATAAACTTTTAATTGCTCGGCCGTCTCCAGGCAGAGATGGTGGTTGCAATTAGCGAATCCAGGGAATACACAAAGCGCCACACAGCCCCGTCATTTTTATCTCCTAGAGAAGTGTCACATAGTGTGGAGAAGAAACTCAAATTGAATTTGGCTGTAGCGTCTCCTAATCACCACGATACAATGCGGGAGAGCTCTTTTGAATGGCGGCCATTCAAGTCGTATGTCCTTGATTACGGATGCATTGTTTCAAATTACAGGCAGACTTCAAAATACCTCTAGAATCTTAATAGGCAAAAACGGTGAGGGAAAAACTTGCATTCACGTCATTCACACTGCCTTCTCCCTCTGCAGGACTCCAGCTGTAATTGTGGACAGCACTTACATTACTGCCATGGTTTCGGCTGATACATATTGTCATTTTTGAAATCCCGCTGAGTTTGAACCCAGCGTAATGTATTTAAATCCATTAGGAAGCATAACACAGTCTATCTTAAGTTATGAATATTATGTTAAAATAACTGAAATCTAATGCTTTGCACAGAAAGTTTGGCTGTATGTTTAGCTTTCTGCCCTTTAAGATGGATATTGCTGAGTCCCTCTTTTCTCATCAAAAGAACTAGCCCCAAAAGTACATCTCAAGATGGCTACCTCAAGGCAACTCCGTTTCCTGTTTTGGAACACAGCAAAGCTGCAGGCTGGGCTGACTGATTATCTTTGGTCTTCATTCCAAAAAAAATACATACGGTGAATCATCCTGCCAATTGTAATGCAGGACCAGTTCTCCGTTCCAAAACCTACTGAGAAGTCTGCATAGACAGCACTAAAGGTCATAAGTACACTCTCAACACTGCTAAGGCCAAATAATAAGGCAGAATCGCACGTATAATTCAGCTGAAAAATCCAAGATGGCGGATGAGGTGAGAGGAATGTTGTTTATAAATATACCAACCTGACCTAATGAGAAAGTACAACACTTTTGGGGGGGGGGTAGTAGTAAGTATTAAGTACATATTGAGAATGTGTCTGACTGGATGGTAGAGGTCCAGAAAACCATTGAAGTGGCTTTGAAAATCAGTTTTGACAGTTACAGATTTAAAGAAAAAAAAAAAAGGATGGGAAAAAAGAACTCTAATCCACAACACAAAGAACCATTTCAGCAAAACAACTGATCCTTCAGAAAGATATGGTTCCAAAAAGAACTATTACTACAGTTGTGGTCAAAAAGTTTACATACACCTTGCAGAATCTGCAAAATGTTAATTATTTTAACAAAATAAGAGGGATCTTGCAAAACACGTTAGTTTTTTATTTAGTACTGTCCTGAAAGAGATATTTGACATAAAATACATTTACATATAGTCCACAAGACTGATAAAAAATGACCCCTTTAAAAGTTTACATTCTCTTGAATCTTAAAGGGATAGTTCACCCAAAATTTTGTCATTAATTATTCTCCCTCATTTCGTTCCAAACCCTTAAGACTTTCGTTCACATTTTAGGAACACAAATTAAGATATTTTTGATGAAATCCGAGAGCTTTCTGACCCTCCATAGACAGAAATGGAACTACCACGTTCAAGGCCCAGAAAGGTAGTAAAGACATCGTTAAAATAGTCCATGTGACATCAGTGGTTCAACCGTAATGTTATGAAGCTACGGGAATACTTCTTGTGTGCAAAGAAAATGAAAATACCGACTTCATTCAATGGATGCACTTCATAACATAATGGTTACATAACAAGTTTATTCCTGTTAAAACCATGGCTAACTTTCATAAGGGAACATGGAACCTCCGAGAGAATATTAGATGCGTTGGAGGTGGTGAAATCATTACCGACATTAAAACACGTTATTAACCTCAACATCCAATAAAAGTTTCACAGGATTATGAATGTAGCCACTGTAAAAAATGAATCATGGGTCTTGTAATTTTCATAAAAAGAAAATTAAGGCGATAATTAAAAATAGTGTGTAGGCCTATATTTCATTAAAGAAATTGTGATTCAGTGTTGTATAAAAAAATATTGAGGACTTTTTACTAATAAAACCAAGAGATGTGTTTTCCTCATTTTTTAAAGGAAACTTAAGCAGTTTTGAGGCTTGAATTGAGGAACTGATTAAACTAAAAAAAAATTAAGGAAAGAAGGCTACCTATTTATTTTAAGAGAATTAGCTCAATTTTGCAATTTTATTTTAGAGGTGATTGTTAGTTCCCAGCATGCTTTGCATATGGTTGGATATGTAGTAAGTTTTGAAATTAAATGCTATTTTATGTTATTGAGTGAAGGGAAACATCTATTAATGTTTAATATTCAGTTATGTTTGACATTTGAAAGAGTTTCTGTTACATTGAAGTTTCCATTGTGCAGTGCAATCATTACCATTGTGCAGAAGAGTAGCGCTTATGGTTATGGATACTACTCCTATAAGGCATTAACCTTTGTTCAATGAGCAGTAGCTTTGCTAGTGCTAGTGCTGTACTTTCCAGTATTGCTCAAGTATTTTCCTTCTTGAGCTGTTTGGCTGTATACAGTCTTTTAAATGTATAAAATAACTAAAAGTCAAATACAAACAGGCCTCACTCAAAATCACAGACTTCACAGAGAATCAACTTAAAATAAATGAGCACATTTCACAAATTATGTTAAATTCATTGTGTCATAGATTCATTAATTTAGGAGATTTTACATGATTTATTCAGGTAGATTCCATGAAAAAACCAAGCCTTAAAAACTACTCAAAAATATTAAGTGTAATATTGTTACCATAATTTTTTTTTAAGTAAATAGCCAGTTCCATTTTTTACGGTGTACCTGAAAGTGATGCACGGGCTTCGTTTTCATCTTTTTTTTTTCGTCTTTTCTTGGCGCCGGATTTCTGATGTCTTTTCACGGACATAGTTGATCAATTATGATCATTTGCATTCAGCTGCAAGCGGGCGCGGATGCGGGAATGGCTCTTTAGGTTTTTTATTTAGGCAATTTTTTTTTTTTTGTTGAGCAACTGGGATGGTACCCCCCCGCCCCGCCCCGCCCCGCCCGAGAGTTGCTGCCCTATGCAAACTGCGTACTCTCTGTACAGGGAGCGGCGGTACTGGTCCCTTGTTTGACAGTTAAACTGCCCCACTGTTCTTCAGAAAAATCCTCCAGGTCCCAGAAATTCTTTAACAACAACAACAAAAAAGAACAAACTGTCAGATTTAAAATATATTGCATCAGCAGTGCTCGAAATATTTGCAGAGACGGGAAGGATTCTCCAAATGTGGGCCTGTTTTCTTGTTTCCGTAAATCAAATAAAGCTTGTCTCACAGAAAACAAGAGTTCTCCACAATAAAATCTGGTCAGGGAAATACTCTCATGCACTCAGTAAGTTCTTGTTTGTTTCACTGGCTCCTCTTCTTCCCAGTGGTCACAGATGTTATGCTGACACTTATTGCCATGGATCCACACTTTTTATTAACTGTTGCCGAGCTGTTTACCTCTTGCTTTGTTCCCTTTTGTTTGCTTTCTCCATGTCATACGACACAGATCAATAAAATGGACATTCTGTGATTCAAACCAAACTACATTTTGCCCATTGTTAATAGTTTGTTTACTGCTTAGGCACATACGCAGAACCTAGACTAGCCTGAACAAAAGCAAGTTTTGAGAAACAAGCTAGGTTGGCGTATAACTGTTGTCAGAGTTTTTAACAAATGTAAAAAAAAAAACAAACAAAAAAAAACTTAACCTGGATTTTATTTTATAAAAACTAAAGAGTGCACATTTAAGACAGCATTGCATGCTTATTCTAGCTTGATAGCACAGATTGATTGTGCCAGCCAAGCAACTACCGTTGACATGAATGGACCGATACCAGACATTCTAATGAAAGGGGGGTGAAACTATAAAAGATTTTTTCTCAAACTGTGTTAAACTCTTTCAATTTGATTCAATATGAGTCAGAGGAATGATTTTGAACAAAACCCCCTTACATTTCAGCAATTACAGCTGTTCTGAAAATGCAGTTTCTGCACAGCCATTACCTGCTAAAATAGTAAGATTGGCTTTCAAAGCCAAATATGACTCAGCTCAATCTTCTTCTTTATTGTAGTACTTTTTTCTATTTACCATAAGACTTCTGGATGTTCATATCTTATAGATATAAATACTCAGTCTTGTAGGTAAAGTTTCCAGTGAAAAAGCAGAAAACAGTGCCTGATATACCACCTGCAGGTAGACATTAAATTATTGAGTATAATAAATGACTCTAAGGATTTCAGACGCCTGACAAATAGTGTAAAACAATCTGCCCAAGAAAATGATTACATTAAAGGTGCAGTTGGAGATCTCGGAAAATGCTAACTTGAGCCTGATAGCACTGAAAGCAAATGTCCCACCCTCCCTGCAATTGCCGTCCAAAGCCACGCCCCCTGAACGCACATACACTCAAAGAGCAGAATACCAGAGACAACATTAAATTACTATAATAGGCTACATCAACGGTCCAGTTCAAAGCAAGCATATATGTTCCATACAAAGGGCATTAAAGTGTGCTAGACGTGAATTTAAATGGTATTTATTTACAGAGGTATATTATGTCACACTTCTCTAGTAAGTTTCACACCTGTGTGTGTGTGAAGATGCTGCGCAGCTGCAATCCCGTGAATACGATGTTCCGAAGTGAAGTAAGCCAACGGATTTCCCCTGCTCAGGGAGAAGGGAGCAATGAACACTGTGTAGGGAGCATGTCAATTGGAACACAGTTCATGCACGTAGGTCTCTTCTAATGAGCTGGTTATCTGAATTGGGTGTGTTAACTAAGCGAGACATGCAAAATATGCAGAGCAGGGAGCGAGAGGACTGCAATTGGGAACCGCTGGGCTACATCATGTGTCATTCACCGGTGAGAAAACTTTATAGCACAGTTAGTGAAAGTACTACAATACCAGGAAGGAAGATTGGGTTGTTGATGTTTGCCTGCCATTCTCGCTCTGTCTGCAATAGCGTACGTGAACGCGCTGATGACGTATCGTGTCTGCGCGAACAGGATGCGCAGAGGTACGCAAATACATGCGTTGACAGGCAGGTAGGAGAGAAAATTAAAACGCTCGGACCGAGTGTTTTGATTGGACAAACATTTCTTGGTCCTACACCTTCCACAGAATATATAAATACAGATAAATACATTTAGACCACTTAACTTAATGATTGCTATCAAGATGTGAAGAGACTTTCAACCAGAATAACAAAAAATATTTCCGAAGACAATCACCTATGACACCTTTAAGTAAGTCAAGTTTACCTTGTTCATAACATTCCTGCCTAAGATCAGTCTGTACAAATGTAAACAAAGCGTGTTTTTTCTTGGTAGCTTTACTGCATAAAATGAACCACATTAATGAACTAAATTAAGATAATGAGGCAGAAAATGATATTTATGCTTTAACCATATGGCTAGAAACTAGGGATGTGCCCGAATCCAAATACCATGTTCGGAAAGGAAATGACGTGTACTACGGAACTCCTAAAGGGAATAAATACGAGATGGGAGGAAAAAAAAATATTTCAATGCTTTCTCGAAATTATATCGTTGCGTAATTATACTGTATATAAATTGGGGGCATGAAGGACCTGCTATTAATATGTGTGGCATTGAAACCGCTTTTGAACACGCGCTGGCTTGTTACTTTCACTTTCGAGATTCGCGATCACACTTACTCTGCGCATACTACTGAGCGGCAGTATTTAACACACATTTTACAAGATTAGATGTTTGTCGATGGTGCTCAGGATCTGCAAATTGTTCGCCATCGTCCTATCAGTCATCTCTCCTTACTCTGTTTATGTGGTAAGTGACTTTTTATGTACTGCAATGTAACAGGCAACTGCTAGCAAATGGCTAACCATGTCCCTTTAGCGGCTCCGTACAACGCGTTGTTCGTTTTCCGTGCCTTTCCGAATACGTAGTCACTATTCAGGCACATCCCAACTAGAAACACCTAAACGTTTATTCAGTTATGCACGGCTCTGTTCATTTTGCGATCAAATATTTAAGGCGCACTAACCTGTACATTGGACCATCATGTAATAAGAAGGAAAGCTTAAAATAATCTGCCCATTATAGTAAAATAAATCAATTTAGGTCCTGATCAATAAGTCAGAGTTTATTTTATAAACTTTAAACATACTAGCAATAAACTTAATTCTCACATCAGTTCAGTCTGATTTTGGGTGTGCTTGCTTCGAAACATAATATTCCCTGGGGAAATTACTCAGGATTGATTGTATAATTTAGTTAGTGACAAATTTTCAGAGTCTATGAAAATGCTTACTCCACCACTGTATATTGTTGTCTGCAAAGATTCATTTCTACCAATGTGTTCACAATGTCCCATTACAGGCCAGCAGCTTAAACTGACCTTGAGTTGGCTGCAGTATATTCCTCTCTGACACATGCAGAGGTTCTGTGCAACTTGCATATAATATTTAGATTTATATTCTCAGCATAGGTCTTCCTACCAAAGTAACTTACAATAAGCATAAAAGTCACATTAAATGGCAAGTACCAGGGCAGGTAGCTGATCATGCACAACATTTGCAAGCCTTAAAGGGATAGTTCATCTAAAAATGAAGCATTCTGTCATGTTGCTCCAAACCCATAAGCTCTTTTTTTTTTTTTTATGACAGCTAAATAACAAATTTCGGTTACACTTTATTTTAAGTTTACACTTTATTTTCCTTGTTACAGTGTAATTATACATTTAAGTACTGAGTAATATTAATTAACTGCATGTACTTACTATATGGTTAGGGTTACTTGCATGTAATTTTGTATAATTATAATATTAAGTATATGTAACGTGTAACAAGGACACCTTAAAATAAAGTGTTACCCAAATTTCTAACAAGTAGATGATTCCCTAAATAACAGAACCTATTGTACTACAGGTGTTAATCTTTCATGTCAATTCAGTTGTCTAATGCAGGGTTTTTCAGTGTTATAAGGAGCCTTCACAGCAATCAGCAGGGACATAGTGTCCTGAAGTCATTTATTTTCAATGTGAGTTGGTGACTCAGTCTCCTGTGAGATGCTGTAGTCGAGTGTGGGCAAAACGGAGTTAATGCTACTGTGAGTGATTTCACTGTTCTATAGGATTTGTCTTCGTCCACAAAGCAATATAATAAAAAAATGATTTGTGGAAAACTGTGCAAGAACCTGTCAGCATTCTTTATTCGTGCATTGATAATAGTTCATCTTGTTCATGATATGATGCATTGCACCCTGCTGCAATCTATATACACATGCATTCCCTTTAGAATGTTAATTCTGGTGAGTAAATAAGCAATACAAATGTAAAGTAGTCCACTGAAGGCGAGCGTAGTGATGAACCCAAGTGCAGTTTATTTACAATGTGAAATCCAAAATCCAAACATAATCCAAACAGACTTGACTTGAAACAGACTTGACTTGACATGAAACAGGCTTGACATGAAACAGGCGTGGCATGGCATGAACAGACTAGACTCACCGACAGCAGGTAACAACATTAATACACGACAAGGATCAATGGCAATGACATGGCTACTTATAACAAACAGAGAGAGTCACATGACAAGAACAAACCAATAGGGACAAGACACATGACCTGGACAACCAATCAGAATGTGACACATTGAACAAGGGAACCAATAGCAGGAATACATGAGGGCAAGGGAAGCATGACACAACCAGGAGCTATAACAGAACTTCAAAATAAAAAGACATGAAAACAAGAACCTGAAACAAAACCAAAAACAGACCTTACATATTCCCCCCTCAAAAAAGGCGGCTCCAGAAGCCTGAAACAAAACCCAAAACAGACCCCAAAATGTCCAGGAGGGAGGTGGAGCAGAGGCAGAATGGGGGGAGGGATGGAGGGCCAGGCCCGTGAAGGGGAACAGGACTAGGAGCATGGAGCAATGGCAGAGCAGGCAGAGCAGGGAGCCATGGCGGAGCAGGAAGGGCAGGGATCCATGGCGGAGCAGGCAGGGCAGGGGGCCATGGCGGAGCAGGCAGGGCAGGGAGCCATGGCGGAGCAGGCAGGGCAGGGAGCCATGGCGGAGCAGGGGCCTCGGTGACCGTGGCAGTACAGACCGTGAGTTCAGGAACGGCCTCCGTGGCCGTGACAGGACAGACCGTGAGTTCAGGGACGGCCTCAGTGGCCGTGACAGGGCAGACCGTGAGTTCAGGAACGGCCTCCGTGGCCGTGACAGGACAGACCGTGAGTTCAGGAACGGCCTCCGTGGCCGTGACAGGACAGACTGTGAGTTCATGGACAGCCTCTGTGGCTGTGACAGGACAGACCGTGAGTTCATGGACAGCCTCTGTGGCTGTGACAGGACAGACCGTGAGTTCATGGACGGCCTCTGTGGCCGTGACAAGACAGACCATGAGTTCATAAGTGGGCGCCACCAGCTTGGGAGGTTCTGCAGCGGAATCCGCCGCCTCTGGTGGTTCTGTAGTGGACGCCGCCTCCTCTGGAGATTCTGCAGCGGAAGCCGCCACCTCTGGAGGCACAGGAGCAGATTCATGGACAGACGAGGCCTCTGGAGAAGACTCGTGGACAGAAGAGGCCTCTGGAGCAGACTCGTGGACAGGAGAGGCCTCAGGAGAGCAGTGTGCAGCCCACACACTCAAAATGGCGACCGCCATTACAGGAAGCACTGAGGTCAGGGGAACAGTCTCTGTGATAGCCAGTGCTGAGGCCCTGGGGATGCCAGCTGCTCGCACCGACATCAGTGGTGGGTCCATCACACTGGCAATCAGTCCTGGCCCAAGCTCCGCATCCACAGGAGCTTGGGTACTATAGCCC
This sequence comes from Tor tambroides, assembly GCA_021397915.2. Classification (NCBI taxonomy): domain Eukaryota; kingdom Metazoa; phylum Chordata; class Actinopteri; order Cypriniformes; family Cyprinidae; genus Tor; species Tor tambroides. The sequence continues at coordinate 51,026 of JAFVLL020022737.1, forward strand.
CCCCCAAAAAAATTCTTAGGGGAATTTTTTGTGACAACCGTGGCGTGACGAGGCTCTGACGTGATGGCCGTGGCGTGGCAAGGCTCAAGCGTGGCGGCCATCTTGGCCGGGGAATCAGGTGTGGCGGCCATCTTGCGATGAGGCTCAGGCGTGGCGGCCATCTTGCGATGAGGCTCAGGCGTGGCGGCCATCTTGCGATGAGGCTCAGGCATGGGGCCCCGTAGACTCTGGCGTGGCAGACATGACGTGAGCAGACTCTGGCTTGACGTGAGCAGACTCTGGCTTGACAGGCGTGACGTGAGCAGACTCTGGCTTGACGTGAGCAGACTCTGGCTTGGCAGGCATGACGTGAGCAGACTCTGGCTTGGCAGGCATGACGTGAGCAGACTCTGGCGTGGCAGGCATGACGTGAGCAGACTCTGGCGTGGCAGGCATGACGTGAGCAGACTCTGGAATGGAGGCCATGTTATGAGACTCTGGAAGATCAGCTGAGACGTGATGAGACTCTAGAACGGCGGCCATTTTCCAAAGAGACTCTTGAGTAGCGGCCATCTTGCAATGAAGCTCTTGAATGGCAGCCATGTTGTTAAGAATCTCTTGAGTAGCCAGCATGACGTGAGCAGGCCCTGGGGTAGCAGACATGACGTTAGCAAGCCTTGATGTGGCAGACATGGTGTGATCAGACTGTGACGTGGTAGACATGACATGAATAAACTTTGACTTAACTGGCATGTGAGCAGGTCCTGGAGTAGCAGGCATAACACTAGCAGGCTTTGGTGTAGCAGACATGACGTTAGCAGGCCTTGATGTGGCAGGCATGACGTTAGCAGGCCTTGGCGTGGCAGACATGACTTTAGTAGGCCTTGGCGTGGCAGACATGACGTTAGCAGGCCTTGGCGTGGCAGACATGACAGACATGATTGAGGACTTCGGGGGAGTGCTGCGTTCCTCCTCCATGACACCCACAGTGAAAGATGATCCAGACAACAGCAGAGCATGATCAATATATTGTTCCAGAGACCAATGAATCTTACCCCCTGGTAGTCTTGAACGAATGGGTTCGTTTAAACCCACTCGAAAAATGTGATGAACACAAGTGCAGTTTATTTACAATGTGAAATCCAAAATCCAAACATAATCCAAACAGACTTGACTTGAAACAGACTTGACTTGACATGAAACAGGCGTGGCATGGCATGAACAGACTAGACTCACCGACAGCAGGTAACAACATTAATACACGACAAGGATCAATGGCAATGACATGGCTACTTATAACAAACAGAGAGAGTCACATGACAAGAACAAACCAATAGGGACAATACACATGACCTGGACAACCAATCAGAATGTGACACATTGAACAAGGGAACCAATAGCAGGAATACATGAGGGCAAGGGAAGCATGACACAACCAGGAGCCATAACAGAACTTCAAAATAAAAGACATGAAAACAAGAACCTGAAACAAAACCAAAAACAGACCTTACAACAAAATATATAATTAAATCATGATTTTATTATTATTAAGCTCTCTTTTAATACACTCAATATAGACTAATACCAGTAAATTAAAAAATAACCTTTAATAACTGCTGATAACTCTATGGTGCATATCAAATTTTTATGCAGGTTTACTAATCAAACGGAATTATAATGTAGTTACATTCAGACTATGATTTAGTAAGAGTACACTCCACTATAGTCATGCATATTTAAAGGCTGAAGATTCCCAGAAAGAAAACAAGATAGTTAATTCAGTCATTGATCTAGATATTGCTTTACCCTTAAGAAATCTCAGAAACCAATTTATCAGTGGCTTTAACAGGTTTGACATGTCTTAAGCCTCGCTGACAGAAAATCAATGAGCCTAATTAGGGTTATCCGGAATTTCTCTGAGAGATGATGACTCAAATAATAAGAACCTCTGAGATTAATAACCCAGAAAGTAATACTTAAGGGATTTGTGAGCTAGCGACAGGTAAAACCGCAGTTAAAGAGAATGTCTAATGATACAGCAAAGGAACTTCCTACCTTTGTGCCATTTAACCAGTTTAATTGGTCTTAAATTTAATTGGCTTCCCTGTTGCTGACACTGACAACAAAATTGTGCATAAATCCCACTGAATTACAACATTCATGCGGATAATGTTTTGACTTAGTTGAGGAAAAAAATCTAGATGTTTCAAAGCAACTGATTGTGACTATGCATCATTTGCACTGCTTCTGAGCTAGCGTGATAATTCTTTATTTAAATGGGTGTTTATGAAGTGCACAAAACCTCCACTCCCAGAGTCAAAATAAATGCAACAGCGAAGATTATTACCACCGAGCTGCAGTGTAAATATGCAGGAGGCAGGGGCATGAGTGGGGTAGTGCTTCATTATCTATCTGTCTGGCCTACACACAGCCCTTCTTCAGTCATGAAATATTGCAATTGCTGTCTCATTTCTGACTATCAATCAAGAGAGCCACAGTTTGCTTCACTAATGGACTGCTCTGACTGATTCCTCTCTGTGCAGTCATCTGGGCATGGCAGCATTACGAGTCATGGCAAATTAAATTACTGCAAGCAAAACTTCTCACACTCTTTACTGGGGGAAAGTGACACTGTGGGCACTGGAGAAATGGAGGTTGTGGGAACGTCGCTCTGATTATTTCGAGATATCATAAATTCATAATGTTCGCATGGCCGAAGTGCAGGGGAGTGTATCGGAGGGATGCATAAGTCATGCGATTGTCAGAGGCAGATGGTGATGCATGAAGTGGGGGCAGGACGCAAAGTGCTTCAGGCAGGGGGTGTGCGCTGTGGTTCGCCGTCAGATAAGGAGAGAGGCCTCCCTAATTCCATCCGCTAGTCTAATGTGTTTTTAATGCAGCCTGTGACTTATGTTCCTGTCAGAGCGTGCTGCCGCAGAGGGATTCCCAGACAGTAGTGGGCAGCAGACGAAGGCTCGGAAAGGTGGCAAAGATTAATCGACTAGCAGGGGCAAAAGCAACTTGATCAAATGTGCATTGATGAGGAAAAAACACAGAGAGGGCAAAACCTATGGAGTTGAGTCGAGACACTAGAGTCGTCTCAGCATTTCGTTAAATGGGCCTGTTGTTCCACTGTGAATTGGCGGTACAGTGCTGATTGCCCCCAAAATGCTTGCTTCGAGTCCCAACAGTGTTAACATCCACAACCCACTTGTTTCCTAAACACACCTTGCTTAACAAATCAGTGAAACATTTTGGATTACAAAACACCTTACGTGAACTTTCCAGACTTGCTAATACACCCTTTTCAAAGAAAATATTCTTGGTTTTTGTATCATAGCAAGTGGAAAACTGGGGGAACCACTCTTTGCTCTAATAAAATTAACAGGAGTTTCAGGTGTAGATTATGATTTGGGAACAGAGCTTTGCATCAGTCTTGTCAAACTTGTTGGTCTGAAAACTTAACTTGGTGAGGACATTACCCTGCCCCCAATTCTGTAATGTTTGCGGTAGATTCAGGGTACTTTATGCCGGACTGAGAATCAAGTACCCCAAGTGACCCCAATTATGAATGATCTTGGACTTGCCATGGATTTGGGTAAATTTGTACTCTAACTTGACATGGACTCTCAGACATTTTGGAATTTTTAAGATAAGATATCTCCCATTCAGACTTGATTGGTTAAGGACTTGGACTTAACCTGTACTCGACAAGGCAGACTCGGACACAACACTAGTTTGCAGTTCCTCATTTAAGACCAGCAGGGGACAGAGAGAAGCAAACCTTTCTGGCCCAGAACTACCAGTGGAAACACATGGAACTTTTGGCACCAGCACCCTGAAGGTGGACAATGAGAATAAGTTTGCTGAAAACGGGAACTCTGCTGCATTCTCAGTCCACCACAGGGTGAAGTATACCTGAAATGTTTGAGAGGGACTTCGCTTACCTCTTTGATGTGGCTTCTTATCTCCCCGACCTGATAATACCCTTCCGCTAATCATTCAAGTAGGTGCAGGATGGTGCTTGGTTTCAAGCTGGGTTTTAAAATGCATGTATTCCTTTCTCGAAGGCCCCAGGGATCATCCTTCCCAGGAAGCTGAAAGTCCAATAAAACTACACACAGAGTAATGACATGCATTACTGCCGCCTGTATGCATGTGATAGATCAGCTCCTGAAGGTGAAAGCAGA